>CM065787.1:22019143-22146643 GCA_033296515.1 Macrochelys suwanniensis | reverse complement strand
CCAGGGGGAACAGGGTGTGGCTGGGGCATCCTTATGCTATATCAATATTTTGCTGCAACAATAGCCTTTTGGGGGCTGTTGGCAACTGGCGTAATGTAGAGCAGACCTGAAGCTGTTTTAAGCTACACCTGGTACCAGTTCAGGGATATGGGGGTAGAGTGCAAAGCATCTCTTTCCACATTGACTCCACAGCTGTGCTCAGTGCTCTTTGGACAGAGCTGTGAGTATGGCCCATGGTCTGTTTATGTCATTTTCTACTATTTTTAAAATAATAAAAAATTAATACAAAGTAATTTCTCATACAACCTAGTAGTGGAAGAATAAAGGGCTAGATTGTCAGTAGTGCATCTGTAGGAGCGTGTGAGCAGCCTTTCCCCACCACCTTTGCATCCCTTTTTGACGGTCTTGGTCTTTGTACTCCTTGAGTGTAAAGGCTGCTTGAGGCCAGCACTGGTGGTGGAACTGACTTTCTCCAAGGGGCAGGAGGCACAAGTGCCGGGCCATGGCTTCAACCCTACCCCACACTGACCAAAAGAACTGAGCCAGCGCAAGTTGGATCACAGACCTCACCATTTCCTCTCAGAACCTTCTGCACCTTAAGACGTATTGACCGACTTGGGAACAAAACATCCAGAAGCTCTTGCGGGGGCAGTGCACCTGTGTACCTCAACCACTGCAGGACTGTCTCTTTATAGCCGCAGTGTAATCTTATGTACGTATCCCTGTTTGTAATACAGACTCTGCATCTGTCCTTTGGCAGTAGGATAGTAGTATACTTTGCCAGCACACTGCTCTATCTCGCTCATTTAACAGCAGTTGGCTGAGCTAGCACACAGCTTAGAGGCTTAGGGAGGGGACTAAAAACTAGCAGTCAGACTTACCCAATGGGAAGCCAAGAGGCACCTCCTTTTAGGGGTGGCAGATCTCTGCAAACTCCCCTCGTTCTGTTTGTGACCATTTCTGTGTCCACGAGGCCTTACAAAGCGGTGCTTGTGGGCATCATTATATTGACCGACTCAGCTTTTCTGTGGTTGTGTTTGACTTTTCACCCATGCCTCGCTCTGCTCTTGGTCATCCTGGAGACCCATAGGCTCTGCTGATGACCCCTCAGCTCTGCTTGGCTCTTTGTGTCTCCCATGCCAATGTCCTCGCCAAACTTGAAGCATGATAGCACAACAGAAGCTGATACAGCAGTGATTTGAGGAAATGCTTTTACTGAAATCAATCATTGGGTGTCATTTGCTGTGTCAGTAGATGGCAAATTGCAGCATGGTTTAATTCACTAACTCATGGGTGAGGAGAGGTAAGGCTCTCACCTGCCCTTTGATCTTTTTCTTCTGAGTTTCCATCACTGCCATAAACCTGAACCATAGAAATTCACCCAGCTTGGCCTAACTTTTTTTGGAAGCCCAGATTTACCACCCAGTCACTGCAAAGGACATTTTATAGCCAGGGAGCATCCTGGAATAAAGTGTAGAGATGTTTGTGGGAAAAGCAGAAAAATGGGCATTCAAGGCTAGTCCGTTAGCTTGAATGAAGGGTAACATGAAAAATATACCTGGTTATGACAGCAGTAACTCTGCCAGTTCACAGGACAATACAAGGGAGATTTACTCTGAGTGATATTCATATTATGTCCCATCTCTCTCAGGTTATTTAACTGCCTCCAGGGAGATTCGCAAAGGGGACTGCAGGGTTCAGCTGTCACAACAATGCTGGGTGCAGAAGAACAGGTCAGTACAGGTTTCAGATTTAGAGTCTCCTCTATACTTCAGAGAGATTTGATTAATCCACAGGATGCTGCATTTAGTCTCAGGAGCTCTCCATGATGCACTAGTTCTCAGGGCCATGGAAGAAGTTGGGCAATCTCTGTGAACTCTTATAGCAGTGTCAGACTGAGCATGAAAGAGTGTAGATTTGAGAATCAGAGCTGCATGCGAGGTACTGCAGAAAGTTCTTTGCTACTGAACTACGGCATTTAAATTCCATGATAAAGTTGATTTCCTGTTGAGAACACTTCCTGATTTGCAGGAGAATACACAATGCTTCCTTTCTTGACCTCTCAGAGTGAAGAATTTAAAAAAAGAAAAAGAAGAAAAGAAAAACACCATAGCCAATCAAATATCTACAGGTTCTTTGTGAAAAAAATGTGTCTTTTGATAGGACACCATTTCCAAGGTCACTAATGGGAAGTGCAGTGAATTCCATTGAGCAGGAGCGCACATAGAAAGAACACGGCAACGGTCTTCTCAGTCCAGTAATTCAAGTATGTTGTCATGATAACTCTGGGCTTAAAAGGGCATATATGGGTCGGACAAGTGGCTTCCTATCTGGGAACAAGGGGCATGATGGCCATGCAGAGTCTACTAATAAATATGAGACTTGGGTAAATACTATGATAATTTTAGGACTCTTAGGTTTAGGCCCTTATTTCTGAACATGTGCATGGAGACATGTATGTTGCATGTTCATCATTAACTCTGTATTTCTTGACTTTTGAGATCATGGTTTCTTAACCTTAACACTAGCTTTCTGCATGGAATTTACTTGTTTATTTTAAAAATAAAGGAAATGAGTGGTATTTACCTTATTAATTTTAGAATAGTTCCATTCTTCAAATGAATGTTGCATTAATGCCTTTTCTTTCTTGGAATAAAAACTGCAAATGCCATCTTTTTCCAATATATTCAAAGAAGGCTTCATAAATTATTTGGTAGAAAATATAAATTAACTTTTTTATAACTGTATGTCAACTGACCTATAATAATGTTTATGGGTAAATTTCTATTTTACAATGTTTAACATATAATGAATTTCATAAAGACCTAAATCAAAGTGGAGATTGGGTCCACTGTTCTCAAACTCAGCATCTTCAGATTCAGAACTAGCAATTAAAGCTAACACAAAATCCTATTATACACATGTAAAAAAATGCTCAGTGCTCATAACTGTAAACCGCTGAAGTTATTTTCTTCATACTTGGGTTGCTTCTTAGATCTCAGTGAGATCTAAAAAACAATCAGTTTGATCAATTTGTGTCAGTCATTGAACTACATCTGGGTAAAATGTGCGATTAACATGTATATGTTTTTGCGCATACAAAACTCAAAACCAGTTGAATGGATTTTTCTGAAACTTTCCTTAAAATAATTATGAATGTCTGATACGGACTACGGAAAATTTCACCCCAAAAGGGATTTTGATAAAGTTATGTGTGTCTGAAAAGGGGGATTTAATGTGTTTCCTGTTGGGACTAGATCCAAACTCATCTAATGACTCCTGTTTCCACAGGTGTTAGACAGGGAAGCTGCATGGAGCTACACTAGGGCAAAGTGAGGCAGGCAGGTGGCAGAATGGATACAGGCAGAATGTGGCAGGGAGTAGAATGGAGTATACTCCCGATCATCCAAATGGCATGTGGAACATGGATTTTATTGAGATTGAGAGTTCAGGTAATCAAGAGGTCAGGAGCCATTCAGCAGTGGGGTGGCCTCCCCTGTGGCCAGGGGCTCATCTTCCTCCTTGCAGTCCTGTCTGGGGTCTCTGCTCTATTATCCAAACCTCTGCATTTATCTGAATCCCTTCCTTGCCCTCCAGCATGAAATGCATGCTGCCGAGGGCACATATCTTATGTATCTCATGCTGCGAGACAAGGAAGAGATTTGAATAATGTGGAGATTTAGATAATGGGGGTTTGGATAAACAGGAGTACTGTCATCAGTTCGGAGTGATATGCATAGGGTGAGTAGCAGTCAATTTGAGCTACAGTAGAAGGCCTTTTTATTATGGAATGGGCAGTCAGGAAGCAATGACTGGCTGTTGGCAGGGCACATTTTGGGGAAGAGGAAGCTGAAACTAAGTCTGTAGAACTGAGGGGAAACAATCTAAATAAGGATATTTGTGTGCAAAGTACATAGAGTCCTTCCTCACTCTGAAAATAGAAAATATGCCAATGATGTTTAGACTATGAAGTCTTCTTCAGAAACTATTAAAGAAAAATATGTGAGTATTGAGTTGGAATAATTTTCCGACTGTTGCAACAACTCTCCTGCTGCTCTCAAATGAGAGCTGCAGCTAAACTGAAATGAGTGCTGCCATGAGGAAGGGCTGCAGATTCGGGCATCTAGCTTTTGCTTTTTTGGCTCAGACTTTACTTTCTTTGCCAGTTGTTTCTGAAGAGAGCCTTGGGATTGAAATATTGGTGTGTGATGGGGTGAACTAGGCCCTGACACCCTCTGCTGGAGGCCTTGCAGCTCTGCCACACCCCAGCCCAGAAAGGGCAGCAGGGAGGGCTGCAGGGAGCAGCCAATCTAGTTCCAGAAGTCTCATATATAAAAGGAGCTGCAGGGCCAGAATGAGCTCATTCTGCTGACAGGGACCAGGGGAGCAAGAGGTGCTCCTGGCTGGCTGCAGGGGCTAAAAAGCCTGGACAGATCAGTTGCTAGCAGAGTCAGGGGAGCCCAAGAATAGCTCTTGGCTGGCTGCTGGGACTAAGCAGGTAGTTACTGGCAGGGATCTGGGGAGCGAGGAAGGA
The DNA here is from genome assembly GCA_033296515.1 of Macrochelys suwanniensis. Classification (NCBI taxonomy): domain Eukaryota; kingdom Metazoa; phylum Chordata; order Testudines; family Chelydridae; genus Macrochelys; species Macrochelys suwanniensis. The sequence continues at coordinate 22,142,109 of CM065787.1, read as the reverse complement.
GCTTCTGGCTGGCTGCTGGGACTCAACTAAAACTGGCTATGGGGAAAATGTAGAGCAGCAATCAGTAAAGGGATGCAGCATGAGGCTGCTATATTAAAGGGTCCCTGGATTGGGTCCCAGAGCTGTGGGTTCCCCCTACCCCCACAAACCATTGGGGGAAGTGGCTACGCTCTAAGAAAGGGAATTAGAAATGTGGCAGTCCATAGAAGGGGGCCACACTGGGACTGAGTCAGTGGGGAGTTGTGGTCAGCAAACTGAGTCCAAGTGAGTCCAAGATGGGTGGCTCAGCCGGAAGGCTGGTGCCACTGAGGACCCAAGAAGTCCCCAGGAAAGAAGCCAACGGGGCACTGCTCAGTACCAGAGTAGGAACCTTGCAACCTAGCCAGACCAACCAAGGGTACCGTGATGGGCCCTGTTGGACAGATTAAAGACCCAGTCCAAGGAGGGCTACAGAAAGATGCACCAACTGAGGGGGGTATTGCGATAGGCTCCTGTTGAACTAATTAAGGGTCTGAGCCCAGGGAGGGCGGCAGGTTGACTCCAACAGAGAGAGTACCACGACGGACCCTGTTGGATTGTTAAAGACTGAGTCCAGGGAGGGCTGCAGGACACTGGGGACATTTTGGACTGTGCACCCCAGAAGGGGTTTGTTTGTATGCACATGACAGTTGATTTGGCCGGAGGGCTGAGTCACCGAAGAGCTGCCTGACAAGTGCAGCGGCTGACGCGGGGGAGGGGAGGCACCATGAGCAGAGAAAAACTGCAGGCACACACTCAATGTAATGGGGTGCTTGCATGAGGTGAGTGCACCCCATTACATGGTGTTACTCTAACAACTTTTCAGTTTGACTGGAAAACATCCTTTTTGCCAGCCATGGCTTAATACAACTTTCGCTCTGTTGTGAACTGAAGAGAATTTTCTGTACACTGAGGAAATTCTGTGTTTTTGAAAATTTTTCTTCTCTTCTATACAGGAGGATGACAAGATTGTCAATTGGTAATGCCCAAATTGTGTCCTCACTTATACTGTTGTCACCCGATTGGCTTTAGTGTTTGTAATACAAGGCTTTAATGTCAGACAGAAATGCATTTTTCAAATAGAATTAATTTTAAAAAAATCTTTACATTTATAGGAACAAATTTTAAAAGAAAGAATGAGCATCCCGTGGACAAAAATGTGCACACCTGTATATTTATATGTGCATGCCTGTATATTTATATATACATAGAAGTGCTGGTACCTGCAACTGATGGAGTTTCCTACACTGATGCCTATTTTCTTTATTCTCTGTCTCTTCTTTTTAAAAAGGTGGGCATACATTGGGATGCATCAGCATACTCTTGCATTATGTCTAAACACTGCATTCCAATATCTGAAGGTTATTTCATTCACTTCATTTGACTTGTAGTCTAGGAAATACTGCTTGGAAAAATGCAATTCCTTTGGGCTTGTTGAATAAAAGTACTGAACAATAAAACCGGAGGTTTGGAGAATAGGAAATAATAGGAATATAAGTGGCTTTAACTTGTAAAGACTTAGCCTCTAGATTTCACTAGTTCCTCCTATGGTTTCTGCAGTTTCTTATCCAAGAAGCTATGCCACCAGGAAAAAAAGACATCATTCTTTGTGGTTTTTAACAGAATACCCTCCTATCCGATTAGGATAACTGTACATTCTCTTTTTGTGGATGTCACTCCTTGGCAGACAGATTGACCATTAAAATGAACAGTAATGTATTAATATAATGGCCAAAGCAATGTAGTGTGCTTTTCTTCTAAAGAAACTTGTAATATAATGGGTGAAGCTCAGGAAAATATGCTGCATCAACTAATAGTAATATAATCCCAGATGGGTAGTCAAACAGCTGGAAGTGTCCACCACTATACTAAATGACGAATTTGGAGGATCAACTAGACACAGAAAAACTGTGTGTGTTTACCACAGCAGAAAATATACTTTTATAGTTATTTTTTACACCCAAACGTTACTCTTTGAGAGCCATCATATTTTATGAAAACTTTTATTAACATTTCAGAATGACCTTACCCCTCGTTGTGTTTCTATCAGTCCCAAGAGCCATAACCTATTTAAAATATTTTTATCTTTATAAACACAATAAAGTAAGCTGTCTTGAACATAGATTTGTAGATCTCATTAGAGATACTTTTTAAAAAGGTACTCTGTCTCTTGGGAAGATAATGACAGGTTGTAATCTTGGCATGCAAAGTTTACAGAGAGGAACAGTTTGTTAAAATAGATTGTTTAATCTTTCAAGCATTGTTTCAGAGGGGTGTGCTTTTTAATTGCACTTGGACATAACATGAGATACAGAGGAAGCCAATGGTAGCTGAAAACTGATACCAGTGGCAATATCAGATACATGGTATTTCAGGGTTTTTTTTTTTTTTTAAAGCTAAATATGTTTGATTTGAAGTGTTATCAAAGTCGTGTAAGAAAAATGGCAATTTTAACCGATTAAAGTGAACATTCGTTTGTCTCATAAATGAGGTATTTTCCCTAGGGTAGTCAACAGCTTTGGTGGCACCAGATGGGGGTAATTTTTCAGATGTACTCTTTCCAATGGGCCAGTGTCCTAAGGCTTTGCTTTAAATGGCCTTTTTATGCAGTAAGATAATGGGCAGTTTGTGCATTGCTAAATCAGCCCTATTTTGTTAGGAATGTTACAGTCAGGGGCACTTACAATTTGTCAGAGGAAATGCAGAACATCTCTACAGGAGTCTGTTTAAGAGGACATCATTTCTCGATAAGCTCTTGCTTAGGTCAACATGCAGCACTGCTCTTACACTATTCCCCTGTTGCTTCTGCCACACGGGAATGCTCTGATTTATTAGGATTACACAAGTCATGTCCTCCGCCTGACTGAATCCACAATGTGAAAATTTTCTTTCTTTTTCCTTTATCAAAACGAAATGTAGAAGGTTACTTTAAAGCCTTCATAAAGTATTTCTAAGAGGAGCATTTCAATGAAAGAAAATACCCGTATATTATACAATGATTTTTGTATAGCTGTGTTTTATAAATACATCATCCCAAACCATTCGAATCAAGACTGCAGCCATTATGAAAAGTGCTGCTGTTTAAGAGAACGTGCTATTTTTTAAAAAAATTATATACTGCTGTATAACGCTAGTGATGTGTATGGATAAAGTGACAAGATTATGAAATCTGTAAATGTGATGCAAACATTTCCATTAACTGATAAAATTACTGGATTTTAACCAGTGAGTTAAAACAAAACAGAACAAAGCCCACAGAACTGAAACCCCCACAAAATCCCACAACCCAACACCCAAAGTCAAAGTGAGAAGCAATGCTGATTGCCATAAAATGTATGTCTTGTCAACTTTTTAATTATGTTTTAAATTGAATCCAGATTTCTCCTATAAAGCTGGCTTAATAAAAGGCGATTCTTTACTGAAATCTGTTTTAAAAGCTGTGTCCAATTCAGTGTTGTGTTCATTTCATGTGTGGTAAAGGTGCTAGCACTTTGTCATTTAAGCTGCCTTTCCTAAAGAAATTTTTGGTTTGTTTTAGCACTGCAGTATTTTAAACTGAGACGAATGCAGTCAAGGACTTTGTAATGAAAGCAAGAGATCTTTGAAAGGTTTTAGTAGTTTTGTGTATTAGAAGAGGATTATAGTGTAAATAGAGCTGCAGGAAACATTTTGAACAGAGAGAATTTATCCACATTTTAACTCTGCTTAAGGATGTTATGTTGTAAATAAGTAGCACAACACAATGGAATTCAGCTCAATGAAACAAAGTATTCTGAGCATAGCACCTTAAAGATATAGGGCCTGATTTTCCGAAGTGCTGAGCACCCACAATTCTCAGTGAAGTCAGCTGATAAGACCTAACGTGGAGTAATTATGTAGGCAACAGGATAGGTACAAATGTGAAGGTGATAGACAAAGAAAGGACCAAGAAAGAATTCAAGAAGACACAAGAAGAAGAATAAACTAAGAGAAGAAAAGGCCACAAATTAGCATTTAGGCCAAGATAAATTCTGTACATTGGAATAAATTACACAAAATGACAGCTCATCGTCAAAGTATGATCTACTATGAAAACTTTAAAATACTATTGGTAGTATTTATATAAAGGTGCCTCAAAAATAAATGTAGGAGATTCGTATTAGAATGTGAAACCTTGCACTTTTAGGAAAATGGTGTACACTTCATAAGTAATTGTTATCTAATGACTCTTAATTATGAAATGAGTATGTTAGTCTGTATTAGTTTTTCATGGACAGTGTACACATAATACTATCACAATGAGCACCATTTTTTGCATTCTTTGTGAGAAGCCTCAGAACAGATAGCAAGGACTGAATGAGCACACAAAAGTCAATGATCAAAGTCATGAGCAGGGAGGGTTTAATTTTGATTGAATACACAGCCCCAAGTTTAAGCTTCTGTAAATAAATAAATGAATAAAACAAATAAATTAATATCCAATTTATTTGCTCCCGTATTTAAGAAAGTCTTCCAAATGTGAATTGATGCCCCACCATCCTTCCAAGTGTGCACATACCACTGAAAAAATAAGACTAAACCTACCACAATTAAATTTAATTGAATGTGAGCTCTGAACCTAACAGTGGCAAATTAAATGACAAAATAGAATCATAGAACTGGAAGGGACCTCGTGAGGTCATCTAGTCCAGTCCCCTGCACTCAAGGCAGCACTAAGTAGTATTAAATAGTTCTGTTTCACCTCAAATCCCCTTTGGGGAAACACCTGGCAATTCTAGAATTGTGGCCAGAGTTCTCTTAGAGTACCAGCAGTTTTTGCATTCTCTTTTGTAAAGGCCATGTGTGATAAGCAAGGCCTAGGGCTGCTCTTTTTGGTGTCTAAGTGAAGGACTTCAGTTTCCCAGGCTGTCTGTTTGTCTTTTAGAAAAATTTCTTGTTGGGCAAATTTAAATCTGAAAAAATATGAATTTTAGTCAATGAGGGAAAATGTAACTTTACTCTTTTTCTCTTTTCCTTGTTACATCTTTTAGCATTAAGTTTAATTTGACTTTGTAAACTTTAGTTTCTTAGTATGCCTTTCACTATTAAATATATTCTTGGTAGTAAATCAAGGAACTTGGCTAGGTATGAAAAGTATTAAAAATAAACAAATAAATGGTAAACAAATGCTAGCTTTTAGTGGGTGGGATAACCTCTGTAGGTGTCTTCTCTTTGGTTACAAACTTAAGTTGTAACGTTATTTCCAGTGAGCCCAGAACTATGCTGGTTAATGGAGTAAAGCATTTAGTCAATGATAAGAGGCTTTTTTCAGTCACTGATCTTAACCAAAGTGTCCCCTAATATATTATCTCAAATTGTTAGGTTATGGAGAGAAAAATGAGAAGATGTAGTGGAATTACACAGCGCAAGTGAAGAACAAAAGCCTCTGCTGCCAAAAGAAGAGAGACAACGGTGGAGCAGTTAGATTCGTTTTCAACAAAGAGCTTGACACAACTGGGCTAACTATAAAAGTATGTTGAAAAGATAATGGCAAGTGAGTAATGCCAAGATTATTCCTGTTTAAATCAAAAGAAATATCCATCTGAATTATTAGACATAGGAAAAATTGAATGGTACAAAATGTCCAAAGACTGTGCTTCAGCCTTAACAAGTGCTATAATAATACTGAAATACAGGTAAGAGTGAATGATGTAAAAACATTGGGCCAAATTGCAGTGGTCATGGAAGGGCAGATAAAGGAGGAGATGGACAGTCAAAAAGTGTCAGACCACGCCCTGCCTTAGGTTGAGCACATACCTAAGAGCAGAATTTGGCTGATAAGGATTTTGTTTTTTCTAACCTGTTGCATGCTATCCAAAATATTCTGCTAAGCTATCTCTGGTCTACACTACCACTTACATAGATGTAAACGTGTGAAAGAGACACCTCCCTGAGCAACGTAAGTTACGTTGACCTAAGCGCTGTCCACACTGGTGCTACGTCTGTGGGCAGGGTTGGCTTTAGGCTGATTGCTGTGAATCGGGCCCCGCGCCTAAGAGGACCCCGCAATATCTGTCTCTTCGGCGGCAGCTCAATCGCTGCTGCTGTCTTCGGCGACACTTCAGAGGCAGTTCGATTGCTGCCGATCTCTTTGGCGGCATTTTGGCAGAGGGGCCCCGTCGACCAGGGCTGGCGCTTCCACTAGACGACTCTAGGCGGTCGCCTATGGCAGCAGGATTTGGGTGGTGGCATTTTGGCGGCAACTCATTTCCTGGCGGCAAGAAAAGCAGCTGCCGAAACGCTGCCGAGAACACAGCTTCAGAGGAGCTGCCGCCGAAGCACCGCTGATTACGGCGGAGGAGCGCTGCTGCCTAGGGCGGCAAAAACTCTGGCGCCGCTACTGCCGTTGACACTGTTCGCATGGGGCCCCATACTTCCTAAAGCTGGCCCAGTCTGTGGGAGAGTGTCTCCTGCCGACATAGCTTCCGCCTCTCGCGGAGGTGGAGTAATTATGCTGATGGGAGAGTGCTAACCCATCAGCATAGTGTGTCTTCACCAGACTTGCTGCAGCGGCTCCGATGTAGCGCTGTAGCGTAGACTTGTCCTCAGTAGCAGAACTAACTAGGATGGTATGATCCAAAGGCAGATTCTTGATGTAGGAAAGAGCAGGGAGTGTCAGTGAGGTAGTTCCAGCTCCCTAATTCTTTTGCTCATCCCTAACCCTGCTGTCTCTTAGTATTGCTGACAGGCAGTTATGAGAGCTACCACTGGTGCGTGGTCCTTCTGTTGAGCCTGCACCAGTGGAGTATAGATGTAGTGGAGCTCTGCTGTGCTCTATCCTTAGCCATGACATACACTCTGCACCAGGAGGGTGCTGGGTCAGCAGTGAGGCTTGGAGCACAAAGAGGGTGTTTCCCTGTGCCAAAGGAATAGTCTGCTGGTTATTTGCAGCCAGTTGCTGACCCCTTTTCACTGCCTGCGTGGCACTAAGGGGCTGGATCTTGTTAGAGAATCCAGCTCATCATCTGAATATTATGATATAGAGACCAAAACTGATCAGTAGGTAGAGAGCACAGCAACACACCGAAGGAAAGAGTAGATACCACGAGTAAGTAGTGCTTAAGCAGGGGTAACAAAAGCAGGGGTAACAGAAACACATAAGTACAGAATTGGATTCTTCAAATATAGCTGTTTTCTAAGGGATCCAAACTTCCATTTATATAAAAGTTCATGTCCTTTCTGGTTGCAGAGAATAGCTGCAATGCTGCATTCACGGTGCAATGCTGTCTTATTTGCTCTGCAGCCAGATATGCTAAAACTAACATAGTAGCAAAAAGGATGTACATTTTGAACAACTCCCCTCATCTAAATGATGTATTGAAATTCCATTTTGACCATTGATTGTAATGTTTGTACTTCTAAGTCAGTTTGTCCATATCTAAAGCACTTCAGCGCTGTTCATTGAAATGACATACTTATTTTTAAAGTGTTTTAATTGCACTCTAGGCATATACAAAGCAAAAGGATACAAAATAGGAAAGTCAAAGCAAAAATCAAATTGTCATCTACACATCATCTGCATTAATAACATTGCCAACTTTTGTTTAACACACACGGGAACCTAGTGTGAAATTACCAAGAAAAGATAGTAAAGTGGGCATATGCTTTAAATCTTTGTTTTACAGCATATAAAAATAAGAGAATTAGCTTCTTACATGTACTATTGGTGTACATTGCTAGTGAAAACACTACAACTGAGATTTACAATTAAAGAAAGGAAAGTGTGTGCAGCAAGGGGCCTGGCAAGTAAAGAGAATAAACCTTAAGGTAAGCAAGAGAGAAAATGTTCTGAAGTGTTGCAGGAGGCAAGCTGAAGTCAAAGCAACGCTCTTCTCAGAGCTGGACTAAGGCAATCTGGCAAGAGTGAATATGGACGTGCATGCACACCCGCACACATCCTTGTCTCCCAAGCCAGGGCCCTCACCAGCACAAGTCTCTTCATAATCTTGGGGTGGTGGTAGCAACCTGGACTCCCCTACTCATAGCTCTCTGTTGGGATGGCAGGAAGTCTCCATGCCTACTGACCCTACAGCTGGGATGGCAGGGGCTGAGGCTTCCCGTCTCAGACCTCAGCCCACCCAAGTTGAAGTGGCAGTGCACGGAGGCCCCGGCTAAACTAACTGCAGCAGAGTCAGCCAGAGCCTCTCTTCCTCTCTGGCTGCTTGAAGAGTACCAGCAGCTAGTTTTGTTCCCCGCCCCTCCCCACACAGCTGCTCTAATGGTGTTTGCTGGACCCCCAAATGCCTGACTACATGAAGATCATCAATAGCAGTCTCTCCCCATTTCAGGTGTTTACCGGAGCCCTGGTGTGGACCTTTTGTGGTGCAGACCCTCCTCCTTGTTCTAGGCTGTATGTAATGATGTTGCTGATGGTTTTGAAATTAAATTTAAAAAATTAAATAAATGGAGATATGCCAATCTCTTAGAACTGGAAGACCTTGAAAGGTCATCGAGTCCAGTCCCCTGCGTTCACTAGCAGGACCAAGTACTGTCCCCTGACAGATTTTTGCCTCAGATCCCTAAATGGCCCCCCTCAAGGCTTGAACTCACAACCTGGGTTTAGCAGGCCAATGCTCAAACCACTGAGCTATCCTGTTCCTCCCATGAAACAGAGAAGGCAGCTGCCTCAACCCTGGAGGATGCCATACCCCGCCACCAACTCCAGGGGGCTCCCCAGCCTGCTTCAGAGGCATCGGGAACAGCCTGGAAAGTCTCCCGGAGTCAGGGAGTTCCTCACTGCACAGCAGGGGTCTAGAAGTCCTGAGAGCCATGGCTCCAACTGAGGATCACAGGGTTGCCAGACTTCTGACTGTGCAGCAGGGATCCTGGAAACCCTGAGTGCCTTGTCTCAAGCCCTGGTTTTCAGGGCTTTAATGCTCCCTACTGCGGCACTGAGAGCTTAGACCCTGCTAGAACGAGGGGTCAATGGGAGGGAGCTGAAAGCCCCCACTTCTGAGGCAGTCTGCAAAGCCACAGACCAGGGGAACCCAGGCTCCCCCAGCAACCGGTGAGGCGAGGTGGCAGGAAGCCAGGCAGGTCCAATGGAAAACTGCCTGTTTTTCATGGAAGTTTGCTGAAAATGATAATGCTTCTAGGAAACATTTTGGTTTTGATGACTTTTGGAATTTTCTGACAAATGTTTCTTTGGAAAATTCTTGATCCTAAAAATTCTAGTTTTATCCCATATTGACAACTCTTTGAATTAACTAGTGAATGATCACACGTTATCCATAATTAAGTTAGGCAGAGACAATACTTTTTGCCCTGTAGAATTCTTTATGGGCTACTTAGTACTCATATTTCAGATGTTCCCTTATCTGTATTCTTCATAAACATTCCTACAAAACTAGTGATGAAGTGAGATTTTTATTTGAATGTTCTAGAGAGTTTGAGAGTTTCAGGGGGAAATTTCTGAAGAATTTGCCAGAGCTTTCCACATATTTCCATTCTCCTGGCCAACCTTTATTTAAAACATTTATTATTTGAATCCTGAGGACCTGAGAGGTCATCTCCCTCCCTGTGTCAACTGTCTCACTATGGTCCTTCAACCTTAAAAATTCATCTGTCTTGGCAAAGGGGAGAATCTATTTTGTGGGCACTCAGCATTCAGTGATATTCGTCCTGCAGGACAAGAATCCCCTATAAAGTTGGCAAAATGTAGAGGCTGTAGGACTGTAACACTCCCTACATTTGAACCCTGGGGAGAAATCAATGGGAGTTCTATTCTTGACTGGATTTGGGGTTGACTTGGAGGTAGGACATTCCCAGTGGAAGGCTCCCAGTGCTGAAATCGTCTTCCTCTGTCTCATGGCATATTTGTCTGTTAGCTTCAAGCAGGGCATAAGGGGGTTTGGAGTGTGTCTATGGGGGAGAGGGAAGTAGGAGCTTGCATAAAAAGTGTCCTGCCAAGCTTGGGAAATGAGCTTAGGCTATATTTTGTTGGTTGTTATTAAAATCACCAAGAAAGCCAAACCCTATTTTGTGTATGCATCATTAGGACCAGGGTGAGAATGCTACCTACTTGTAGATATATTCTCTTTCAGCTGTACCTCTTTATATTTGCATGTGTTACTTGTCCTTAAAATACAAACCCAAACTATGAATTGAGCAGTTTTGGATAAGGCCCCACCTGTCTTCCTTCTCCTGCAGATTTGTGTAGATTTTTCTGAAATTCACTGCCATCTTCATGTTGCTTTATTATATTGTTCATTGTACTGTGCACTCAGACAAGCACAATAAGCAGTATTAGACCTGGGGAATGGAGGGGAAGATAAAGATAGCCTTCTCCTTCTATAAGAAGTAGAAGTTAAAGCAATGACGAAGAAATGAAGACTGATTCAGAAAGATAACACTGTAGCTTACATCATGGAGGACAAGAGAGTGCCTTAGAGGTAAAAGAACTGATATAATTTCACAGCATGCACTCGTGAGCGATGAGAATCCAAGGGAAACAAGATGGCATGTGAGAAACACGCTTTCATTGATCACCACACGCCATGATAGCACTGTCTAGGAAGCCATTAACAGTGGTGAGAAAAGAATACCGTATTTGACAACTATTGTTTTGTTTTAGGAAGTACACATTAAAAATACATCTAAAATACAAGACACAAAGAAGCTACATAATGTTGTTAAACTTCTTGTAGATGTGCATCTCCTATGTGCTTTTGAAGAAAATTTGCAAATCCGTAGGTTTTGAATTTCCAAGTTTAACTGATCACTTTTCTTGTTCTGTTTTTTTTTAAAATCTATGCAGAACTATTAAGTTGCTGAAGCCCAAAATAGAAGACAGAGCTTTATAAATATTTTGCATATTTTTGTTTAATTTGTTGAAAATAATACAAAATATGCTCACAGTTTGCATCCAAAATGCAAATATTAGGAATCCCAGTCCCTTGATGCATTATGGTTTTCATCGGTGTGGTGTGTGTCAGGAAATAGCGTGAATTTTTTAGCTCGGTATAGCATTAACAACAGCTACTTCATTGTACCTTATGAAGGTAAACTCAGCCACAATGTGTTAGTTTCTACAAACATTCCAAAGAATGATCACTCTGTGTGCATGCAGAAAAAAGAAAAGAGAGTAAAATTTTAATATAATTAACCATATTTGGTTTGGAAATGTATTTTCTACACACACACACACACAAATTCAGTGGGGAGATCAAAGTGTGTATAGGGGCTTTTAGCTCTAAAACATCATCCTTTCATGTTCTAATACATGAGGGTTAAATGGAGAGCTTTTAAGTGGAGAAAATATGCAGTCCATGTGAAAGGTTTGATAGTACTATATAGCCACCAAAAGCTTAAATGTGCCTGACTGTTTTTATGGAAGACAGTAAATTAGTCTTCCCTTTACCTTTGACAGGTGAGAAGCAGTTCTTGCATGACCGGTGGCTATCACCATACATCTGCTACCACACAGGTGAGACTTTTAGCTTCAAAATGATGACTGGTAAGAAAAACAAGATGTCTTTCCTGGTTATAAATTTAACTCTTCTATGATTAGCCTGGGCCAATTAGGACACCCCTGGGGTTCAGACTAAGTCTCAAGTACAAGCTGAAAGCCTGATTAGCTGAGGTCTCTTGATACTTGTTCTTGGTAGTAAATGCTGGCACATATAGTATTGATTTTCATTTAGATATCTTAATGTTTCCAGACAATCCTAGCAGATGTGGGCTGAACTCAGATCTACGAGAGAGCTGGGATGCAATCTGCAAGCATTTTTCTTGCCATTTTGTTTCATTTTTCCTAAACTTAACTGATTTGGAATCAGGAGATATAAATGAAAAATGCAGAGTTTGCCTATCAATCATGGCATGTACAAACATTGCTACTGCCCTTTTCTAACATCCTATTACCACCGGGTAGTTGGCTAGTCAAACAGGAATAAAAATTACACTGCAAACATCATAAGTTAGGCTTGATTTGTTGAGCAAGAAGCCTGACAATTCTGTAAGAGTTATATACCTCAGCCTCGCTGAAAATCAGCCTTGTTATGGCTCTGGTACGTCTATAAAGATTGTTCATTTCATATAAAACAGCTACCTGCACTGAAAGGCCTGAAAGGAAGAATGATGCTGGTTATAAATATAGAGGAAAATCTATTTGTCTGCCCCTTCGTGCTGTTAGCAAGTCACACGATGCAGCCCTTATGCTGTTCCTAGGCAGCAGGGGGAGTTTTCCATGGCCACCTTTTGCTTTCATCTTCTGGCCTGGACTGAAGCACATCATCTCTCTTTGTCATATGAGATAAAGCAATGAAGTGTGACCAGTGCCACTGCATTGCACTCTGCCCACCAGGAGCACGTTAATGATAATGAAAAACTATACTGCACCACATTTAAACTAAATGTGAGCGTAAGGCTGTCTGTCGGCAGACTGGTATAACAGTTAATGTCATAAAAGATAAATAGAAATTATTAGAATTGGTTTGGAAGGGATTTTTTTTATAGAGCAGGGTTGTATTCCTTTAAAGATACATTATCAGACTGTTAAATCTAATTTCAGGCTACTGGGCAATTAAAATGATTAACACTCTTTACTCATATAGTTCGATTCATTAAAGTTTTAAACACCCTTTACACACTATTTATATTGAAAATAGAGAAATAACACGTGAAAATGTCTTGGATCATTAATCATTCAAATTTGCTATATAACCACTTTTGAAAAATCTTAAAACCATAGTGTGTATTTACAAACCTCAAAGGCATGCTTGAAAGAGAGAACAAAATCAAATCCAACCCACACTGCATCCAACAGACCTTTTGTAGCTCCCAGACCCTTTTCTGTGTTTGCAAAGAAAACCACCCAGAAAATTCCCCCAAAAGATTGTTTAAGAAGCTATTCCTCCCAGGGGCTTGTCTACTTCTTAGCTGTCTTCATCTGGGGGCTTTCTTGGTACTCAGTGATTTAGGCATGGAGCTCCCATTAAAGATAATAGGAGCTCCAAGTATAAATCCTTGTGCACTGAAATGAAAATATATTCTGGGTATGGCACTTAGTTTTCAAGTGTGTCACATGGAATTTAGTATTATCTACTGACAAACCAGTTTATTAGATGGATATAAGAAGAGATCTTCAGGCTAGTAAATGCTGCCATTAGTTAGAGGTAAAACACCCACTACCCTTCTGTGTTGGCATTTGCAACAACCTCCAAAACACAGTGGGAACATGATCATGAAAGTCAGTATACAGTATGTGACAAGACAATTAAAACCGTGTATTAATGCTGGTCTTTTGAAAATATTCACTCTAAAGAAATCCAACATTTTAAAAAGGGGTTAAAACATTTAATTCAGATCTTCATTACCCAATGAAAAATTTTGGATTAATATTTTTAAAGAAACAAATACTACAAATCAGTGTGCTACCCTGTCCTAAGGCTAGCTGAAAACACTCTGGCATGTAGTTGCATGTAATGAGGTGCCCGATGGTTTGACACTTCTATTCTTGTCAGTGATCAACCATGTGGCCATAACTCATTGGGCTGTGAACCTGGTGAGATTCCACCAGTCAAGCAGGTAAATATTTGGCTGTGTGGTTTAAAGCACATGTACATGCTATAGGAAGCAATCCTTGTGGTTCAATAGGTGGCGCTCTTGCCTCTGATCATTACTGAATGATCTGGTTCTATGTCTCCTTGTTAGGTATGCTGCTGGAGGCATCATCTTTCAGATGAGGTGTAAAACAGAGGTCCTGAACAAATGTGGTCATTACATATTTCATGGCACACTTCGTAAGAGTTAAGGTAATTACATTCAGTCTGCCTAAATTCTTCCTGGAGTTCTAGCTGGTGAAGGTTTGCTTCACCTCTTGTTCTAAAGAGCCATGTGATTTTGCTCTATGTTGTCAAGCTTGCAGAGGTAGCTATAATTCACTGGTTGGTGGTGTGGTCCTAGTCGAAGCTTTGTAGTTGTAAAGTGTTTTAGGACTCTTCACTTTGAAAATATTATTTGCAGTAAATGTAAGATCGTTATTAAGTGGGCATTCTGTTTATAAAGCAGGTGTCCAGGCATGTGTCCTGTCCTCCTTCCAGTCAGGCCTAGAATACGAAAGGTCAGCTAGCATTAGGGGATCCAAACAGCAGTACTGAAGGGAGGTATTATTTCACCCATCCTATTTGCCGTTTTCCCTCTTTATTCCGTTACTCTTATCCTCCGTGTAAGGCATAAGAACTGGCTGACTGTTCAGAAACAAGCCGTGATATTTTTACAGTTCCATGTATGGTATCTGATGCAGTTCTAACCCTAGACAATAAAGGAAACTGTCAGCCTCTATCAGTGAGGATGTTTCTAATGCTGCTCCATCACTCACTTCAAGAACAACATGAGCAAAGCCTTTCCCCCAAGAAACTGACAGTTGTATCACCTCTGTGATACTCTGAGCTTCTGCTGACTTAGGGAACGGAAATCCCAAAGGTAGTCTTGAATTTAGTGGCAATATATAGTGCTTCAAGGCAGTCCACCAAGTAAGCTGTGCAGAAATGTTATTTAGTTAGATGGGCAGGTTACGGGGCGGGGGGAGGGGAGTGATAATCAGATCATATTCAGACATCTGAGTAGTAATCCACAAACAGAAACTCTTTCTCTGAACCTTAGTGCTCCCTTTTCCACCCATAGATCCTGGCGGGAGGGAATCCCCTTAACTTTAGTGTCTTAGGAATGGTGAGCCAAGACCTTCACATGGCTCCTCCAATATCAGGCACCCAGCTCCTCTCATCCATGACTTTCCAGGATGCCTTCAGCAGCACCTTGGAGGTCCAGCTGTTGTTACTGTACTAGCCCCCTTTCCACCTGTGCTCTTTCTGGTGGTGAATTTGGGCAGGGCAGAGAAAATCTGAAAGTGGCTTTCCCCTTCATGCTGTAGCAGAGAGAACAGGAAATACTCATGCCACACTGCTTTGTTGACCAGAACTTACCCACCGTCTTGATGAGGGGAATTTTGTGGCAGGGTTTCATGATACAGTTCTGAGTCTGAAGTTAACTTGTCTGGGATTGCTCTCATGCTGTTGGCTCCGATTCCCTGAGTGGCTTTACCTAATCCTTGTGCTTGAGGGGATTGTCGAAGGGTTTTCTCTGAGGGGAGAAGCTGTAGTTGAGATGTTCTCTCTTAATCAGTAAAACATTGTGGGCCAAATGATGTCCCCAGCACACCCTGCAAACCTCTGTGACATCAGTGCAAGACAGAATTTGGCCCAGCGTCTGTGCTTTTTCCATTTTCTAATAATCACAATAATAATTATACAACCTGGAAATGTTGGGCTTTTTTTGGTCTGTGTACCTGGGAAATGATTTTTTTTTCAAGTTTGTGAGACTTCTTGAGGCTCCCATTGATTCTGATTATTTACAGTTTTACAAGGGGAATACAGGCAGCCCATGCTGTGAGAAAGATCAGAAGTGCCTGCATTCCTCAAGGCTATTGCCTTCTTTAATTCTTCAGTTTAGAGTCAGTGAACTGATTGCATTTTCCTCTATTTGACACTTTATATTTCACATTTCTTCATCACATTATATTGTAGCATATTCTATTTTAAGGACAGCTTCCCTTTGAGAACGTGGCCTGTCATGTCTTGACCATTATTACAGACCTGATGTTGTTGGTGACTTAATCTTGCCCCATAATAACTTTAGGCCACTGTCCTGTTTAACCCCATTTTGACTGGCCAGCTAGAGAACTGGATGGAGATGATTGCCTTGTTTAATCCACTTTATTTACCCAGTGGAGGAAGTAACCGCATTTTCCTTTTTAGGCATTATTTTATATTTCATGTCTAATCATCACATGCAGTGACTTGAGGACAGTTGCCCTTGGAGTATCCATTCTACTATGCTATCCTTACAGGCTTAAAGGGAGGTTTTCCAACTGTGTACCTTGTATGTCAGATCTGCAAGTATAACTACTGTGACTGCACTTGCAAATCAAGTATTTGCATGTGCACATAGCCAGAAATAAGGACTGTATGTGGAAACTGGGCATGCAGTTTTGCGCACATCTTTTAAAATCAGGCTATTAAGTGAACACATTTTAACCAAGGTGGGAAAGGATCCTGGGGACAGGGGATGTTTATACTCCTCTCATTGCTCTGATTCATTTTGCACTGGAAAATTAGATAGTTGACTAGATGATCACTTAAAATGGCACACACAGAAGTTACCACTGTCAAACCTGAATTGAACTCCTCATTCCAAATATTTTGATCAAATAAACCAATATCTTGCTTCCTCCATTAGCAAATATGCTACACAGTGTACGTTTCCAGTGACTAAAGTTTCTGCTGCAGACTTTGTACATGAAAACTTGGGTTATGTTAGATCAAAGTCTCCAATAATTTAATAATTTCTTTGTAAAGATATGCTTGTTTTCTGTTGTAGCTGGTATGAGTCTAAATGAATCAGTAAAATAGGATGATCTCAGTTCATATAAATAATAGCAGCCTTCTCCTATTAGAAATGCCTTTCTTCTGGAAAAGGCAGTTGTCCCACATTAATGGAGTTCTAATCAAAAGCACTAAATCCAATATGGTATTTTTTAACACATTTGAGCACCCCCGTTAAGACAGAGTTCTAAATATACGGGAAACCAACTTCATTGTTGTTCATGAAAATATATAGAAACTGTACTGATATATCTTGGGTTCTCCTAGCTGACTCTGTATTAGTTTTGTAGTATCGGAGCCCATTCCCCCCCCACCCCCATTTTGTGATATGACTGTCATGTTACCATATTAAAGGGTTTCCCCCCTCCCTCTCAAACATAAAGAACATCAGAAAGCTTTCCTGAGGCATAAACAGAAATTGAAAGAGGAGTGTCCCAAAATACCATGGATGCTGGAGGAGGAAGCCCTACAATAGTAAAGAAATATAGGAGATTAATATGAACCTTACATAGGTGAGTCTTAGCTGAAAAGAAGACTTCAGTCAGTACGCACAGTCACGTCCTGGTGACGTTAAAGATATTATTGCTTCTCTTTACCATTTGTATCAATGGTATCTATTTACTGTGAGTCATTGCCACTTGATGTGTAAATATCATGTTGGCTGAAAAGCAAATGTGAATTGCTTCTGTCAGTAGGGTACATTATCTAAAGTCACTCATGTTTTGCAGACCGATGTCTACCTAAGCACCGCAAACATTGCATTTCAGATTTAATTCTAAATTGTTGCCAGTTTCAACCACAGCTTTCAGCACAGGTTTGCATGTATAATTGAAAAACAAAAACAAAAACAAACAAAAAACCCAAACCAAAACAAATTCTTGATACTTTACATAATTCACATTTTTTTTTGTACTGGGGAGAAAAAGGAACACATCACGCTCTTAAAGATAACATACAGTAGTTTAGTTTGCAAATGTGGCCTGCCATTTACAAGGTAAGTGAATAGATTAGTATGTGTGCCAGAATTTCATATGTGAGAACTGCCCATAATGGCAAATTTAGCAATAAAAAATTGAAAATGATGAAAATTTTATTTCTGCATAGCACAATTCAGTGTTTGGGGAAAGTGAGACAAAACATATAGCTCGTACCCTGGCCCTATGGTTCAACCACTCTCCTCAGCAAGAACAATCCTTGTGCAAAGGGGTTGTTCAGAATTGCTTAGTCATTTAATTGAATTAAACCAACTTGTTGTTCTAATTTTTTCAGGTATGTTTTATCACAGAGCAATGTGACAAATGCCCACTGAGGTAAGGGGGCACTGCTCTAGTGCATTTGACAGCATTGTGTCCGCTATGGTCCATGGGGAATTTGGCCCAGTGTTTTGGGCTGAATGCTTTTAATTAAAACTAAACATACAGGACAGAGAATGGACTTTCAGTCTGCAACTCCCAGACAGTAGCACCTACCTCAGTGAATAGTTCAGCACACCTGGGAGTTGCATTTAACCCTTAGGCTGCTACCATTTCTCATGGAGTCATCACCAAATGAATATTGCAGGAAGATAACTGTTGCTACCTGAGCAGCTAGAAAGTTAACATACTTTAATTAGAACATGTTCACATGGAAAAGAGGACCCAAACACACCAGGCGTGCTTTCTTTAGTTAACCTAAATTTCCCCTCTGACTCTGCAGAGCTTTTCGCGGAGGTGTGGCAGTAACATTATTCAAATGATATTTTGTCATTTGCTGAATGTTAATCTGTCAAAGTGCTATCTTTGCTGCTTTAATTTGAGACATGATGACATGTACTGCAGCCCCAGTTGTTGGGGGTTAGTTTTATGTTCTCTTCATGCCAGACAGGGTTCCTTCCAATAGCACCATATGTCAAAAACTCCAACCAATTCCAGTCATGTACCCACACTGTACAGCTGTCACAGCTATAATTATTAAAACTAAAGCCCAGAGAAGTTTGTAGTTTTGGAAATGCTCTGGTCTCCTTAGATCTTTACTACTGATGTTATAGCTGATTAGGACCCTGCTAGCCTTCTGTTGGTCTCCTGAAAACTGCTGTAATTCTCATTCATCATGGAAGCTAACCAGCTGCTCCAGAGCCATCCCCTCAAAATGTGTTACTTGATGTTATGCTTGCCTGTTGTCCTGACCTTGGATGTTCAAACAAAGGACACTTATTACATTGGAATTATTATATAGGATCCTGCTAACCACTTTCTGCACACAAAAATGAAAACATCATTTATGTACCTGATGTCACTGAAGAGGCTGCTATTAATCTACCCTCTTTTCTTAGTCATCCTGCTATAGTCTCATTGCCATTTCCGCACGGATAGTGAGAGACTGTGACCTATTGGAATGCTCTTATATCAGTCAATCATTGGACTTTTGACGTGAATGTCTGTCTTGTTGCTTTGCAGTCTGAAGCGACCCCTGTAATCTGAGTTTGGAGTCCTTACATCCACTTTTGTCATTCTTAACCAAAGGTAATAAAACCGAATACCTTCTGATTCACACTGAAACTGAGTAGGAAGTTGAGCTATTTGCTTTTCCATTAAAATCTCCAAGTTGAAGTTTTGTGATTTCAAGGTGTTTTATACATTTTAACTTGTTTGACAGCCACTGCTAAAGTTTATCGCGATATGTATCAGATCTGAACAGTACACACAGCAGGGCCTTTTCAAACTACAGATTTGCATTTTACACCTAAACTCTTCTCAATCCATTATAGCTCATTAAGTAGATAGTAACTAGCCTGTCTTTTGAACCCAATACTGTGTTTTCAGAATCCTGTCCCTCTGTTATTTATGTATTTTCTTTTGATTTAGAATGATAACAAAGTACACATGCACAGGCTGTAAGTGCTTGGTTAATTATTTTATATTACAAAACCAAAAGCACAATTTAACCAGCTCATTTCATTGACCACGCAGCAACTCATAAGAACGACCATACTAGGTCTGACCAAAGGTCCATCTAGCCCAGTATCCTGTCTTCTAACAGTGGCCAATGCCATGTGCTTCAGAGGGAATGAACAGAACAGGTAATCATCAAGTGATCCATCCCCTGTTGCCCATTCCCAGCTTCTGGCAAAACAGAGGCTTGGGACACCATCCCGGCCCATCCTGGCTAATAGCCATTGATGGACCTATCCTCCATGAATTTATCTAGTTCTTTTTTGAACCCTGTTATAATCTTGACCTTCACAACATCCTGTGGCCAGGAGTTCCTCAGGTTGACTGTGTGTTCTGTGAATAAATACTTCCTTTTGTTTCTTTTAAACCTGCTGCCTATTAATTTCATTTGGTGGCTCCTAGTTCTTGTGTTATGAGAAGCAGTAAACAACACTTCCTTATTTACTTTCTCCACACCAGCCATGATTTTATAGACTTCTATCATATCTCCCCTTAGTTGTCTCTTTTTTAAACTGAAAAGTCCCAGTCTTATTAATCTCTCCTCATATGGAAGCTTTTCCATACCACTAATCATGTTTGTTGCCTTTTTCTGTACCTTTTCCAATTCCCATATATCTTTTTTGAGATGGGGCAACCAGATCTGCATACAGTATTCAGGATGTGGACCTAACATGGATTTATATAGAGGCAATACGATATTTCCTGTCTTATTATCTGCCCTTTCTTAAGGATTCCAACATTCTGTTCGCTTTTTTGACTGCCACTGCACATTGAGTGCAGTTCTCAGAGAACTATCCACAATGATTCTAAGATCTCTCTTGAATGGTAACAGCTAATTTAGACACTATTATTTTATATGTATAATTGGGATTATGTTTTCCCATGTGCATTATTATGTATTAATCAACATTAAGTTTCATCTGCCATTTTGTTGCCTGGTCACCTAGTTTTGTGAAGTCCCTTTGTAGCTCTTCACAGCCTGCTTTGGACTTAACTATTGTGAGTAGTTTTGTATCATCTGCAAATTTTGCCACCTCACTTTGTACCCCTTTTTCCAGATCATTTATGAGCCACCTCACTTTTTCCAGATGAAGTACTTTCAGGCCGATTATATTGGTCTGTACTTCAATTCCTTTGTCTCCTTTCAAAGGCCAGATGAAACTCGGGGCCCTGTAGAATCCTCTGAAAGTTGATATATTTTGTTTGTTATGGCTGGTTTGGTGGTGGTCTAATCCCTAGCACAATTTTGTAGCATCTCTGGTGTTTTATGGGCTTCCTTTGGGCAATCTTCCCACGAGTTCTGAACATCTTCTTTTCATGGCGCAACTTGAAATGATCTAAGTAGGTACTGTAAAAGAGCCATTTCTGGTATTTCTTGCATCATTTCTGTTTTCCTTCTATCCCTGTTTGTGATGTGTGACTAGTTGTTACTTTTCACCAAACTCGGTGTGTTGCTTGAATAAGATTCTGTACAGTATATACTTTTTTTTTTTTTTTTTTTAAGTGAAGGGTGAAGGAAGCAGCAGTGTGTAAAGCTAGAAACAGAGGTTTTTTATATTTCATCTAATGGAATATTTCTTAAGCAAGCCACAGGGCTGTCTTAGATCTAGTTGAGAGTGCTTTTAATACGGATGGCACAGATACCACAGCTAATTCATAACAAGTTTGAATGAAGTTGTATACATTTGGATATTCTTGGTGATATAAATACTAAGTCCTCTACCCTCTCATTATATGCAAAAATAATTGGGGAATTGGCTTTGTGCCTAAGTCCCCTTGTGAATCTAGCCTGAAGAAATGTTTTTGGCTGAAACTGTTTGGCAAATTTAGAAATAGACCCCAATCTTCATTTTTCAGCAAATAAGCTATTTGTCTGAAAAATGTTGGTGTAGTTCAAAGCCACGGTAGAGAGAAACTCTGGGTGCAGGACCACTTTATCCTTATGGAATATGGTGAATGGGAGATCTTCCATAAGCACCTTTAGCTCACTGACTCTGCATGCTGTTGCCAAAACAAATGTAATCTTAATAGACAAATGTTATTGAAAATACCCCAACAATGGCTCAAATGGAGTGTTCACCATCCTGTTAAATATCATACTGAGATCCTCAGTGGGATGCAGGGCTTCCACTTGCATGTAAGTCTGCAGAACTTCTTTCTGAAAACTCCTAATCATTTGATTTGGGGAGGAGGGGTTTGGTGGATGTTTGTGTGTGCACAGTCCTTTACATATATCACATTGTGTGTCTTTTATTCATGGGATAGGCACTAAGAGTAGGAAGGGCACCTATAGAGGTTTTTTTATAAATGTGAACAAAATCAATCATGAAAAGAATGGTTTGTTAGGTTCTAATCTGGTTTACATGGGCCAATTCATTGTAGGCAATTGTGTTGCACAGGTCTCACTGAGGACAATGGAATTGCAGTGGTGTAAATGAGAGTCTGATTTGACTTGCTAAAGTACCTTTATTACTATTAATGGGATAGGAAAGAACTCAGCATCTGACTCTGAAATCCTAAACTACTTGCAGGACTGGCACTTAAATAAAATCTTTTTATTTCTACTGAGCATATTTGATATGGAAATCATTGAGAGATGGTAAACATGGAACCCCAGAATACCATTTTTAGTCATTTTTTTGAAGTAAAACCCCACTTTAAAGGAATACAGTGATACTGATACACTGTGGCAGACTTTTAAATGTTGTTAATTGACGGATTGATATGACAGTGCTTTGGTAAGCAAATGTATTATTTTAATTTGATTATATATTTCTTTTTAACTATATGTTTTATTTCTTTACGTCATAACATAATATAGATTAAAACCCCTAAAAGTCTATTATTCATAAAATATCAGTGATTTTTTTTTTTAACTGACAGCATGGTACGAGAAGTCTGCTAGGCTGACTCTGCTAGGCAAAGCAAACTTACTTTTATCATTATTGCCATTTTTACTGTTTATTACAACACTGTACATTAAATTTACAGTATTGAATCATCACTTGTGTATAACGTGTAGCAATAACTAATTATTTCTGATAACTATTAGTACAGTAAATACAACTTATCTGTGTTATAAAAGTGGCATTAATAAACAGAATTCCATAAATGCCAAATGTATAACATGATCATTCTAAAGCAGTCTAAAAATATGATATATTGTAGCTAAAGACACTCACAAATGCATGTCTGGCGGGGGGGAGAAGAGGACTGGTTTGTGCTTAGAATGTTTTTTGATGCATAAATAGAAGCATTAAATAATTTTGAATACCTTGTTTCCTAAAAAAGATTAGTAGCGCTTCTCTAAGTGCTAAATTGTATAAGAGTTATTGTTCACACCAGTCTTCATACTGTATTATTCCATGTAGCCTTAAATAACCGAGTCCAAATTATGCTCAGCAAGCTGTTGGGAAAGCTTGGGGAAAGCTGAGAGCTGAAGAGTCGATCTGTGCCCTGACTTACACTCTGTGCAACCCCACTGATTTCAGGCTGGCTGCCCAGGGTACAAGGCAGCACAGAATTTAACTTGGAATGTTTAGTTTTGATTTAACCCGGGCCTTTTTTCTGGGTTTAGCATCGCATTCCAGTGTAAAGCAATGACGTGCCTAGACAGCTTACAAAAAGGAGCTCTCCCCTACCCCATTTCTTCTGTTCTTCCTCTTGTTGTTTGTGTGCTGAGTGAAAGCAGTTTTGTCTATGCTTAGTGTCTCAGATTTAACTTGTAACACATACTTAAAAAAAAAATATCCTACAACCTCAGTTACCAAAACTTGTGTTGGATCACAATTGGAATCATACAATGCAAATTTTCCACTTGGCTTCAGAGCACAACAAAATATATTCTTTGTGTGAAATCCACATGATATATCCAAATGGGCATAGACTATTTTCCTAAAGAGATGGATGAATCCGTTCCTTTTTTTGTGTGGAATATCTCAATGAGGCATCTTGGGGCTTGCACTGCTCTAGTTTCCAAAGAGATCCCATTTGCTATGCTATATCTAACATCTTAGCCATTGGGGAGCACAGCTGCAGCAACCTTGGCTTCGAGCAACTAGAGAGCAAGCCAGCTACAGGGATGCAAACTCTGTGTGAATTTTTTTTTGCCTGATTTTATACAATCCTTTTAGTTGATTTAGGAGTGACTTTTTATGCTGCTAATTAGAGAGACTGAAATAAGGGTAGTCTGGACTAGGATTCATCTCCCTATCCTAATATCTTAGGTATCTTTGCACTGACTTTATTCCCTTGCACAATATAGCCACAAGAAAAACTCTACTTTTAGAAAATATGAATGGAGTAACAGCAAGTGACCAAGCAAAGATATTCAAACCTAGGCCAGATACTAACTCAAACTGTGAGAATAATTTCACATACCAAGTGAGAGAGGTGAAATTAACATTTCCATTGTGTTTTAGGAGAAGGGGAAAGATTCAACTTTTGCAACATTTTTGTTGTGAAACTGTCAATCCTACTGCAATTAGGCTTGAGTCTGCTTAATTTAACAGTAATAACCCAGGGCCAGATATGTACCCAGGGCACTGCCCACCACAGACACAGAATATTCTCC
Organism: Macrochelys suwanniensis; assembly: GCA_033296515.1. Lineage (NCBI taxonomy): Eukaryota > Metazoa > Chordata > Testudines > Chelydridae > Macrochelys > Macrochelys suwanniensis. The sequence continues at coordinate 22,118,188 of CM065787.1, read as the reverse complement.
TATTCTGCAAGTAGTCCCAAAGAAATCAGTGAAACTACATGTGCAGTGAGTAAGGGGAGGCAGAATCTAGCCCCTTTCTGCCTTTGAACTACCCATTATTGTTCTTGTTGTGGTTCCTGCACTTCCCCCATAATGTTTGCAGAATTTCCTTAGTGGCCAATCTCATCCTCAAGGCCCTGCTACTAATTATAGAGTCGTGGTAGAGATCTGTGGCTAGAGCTTCCCAGGGCTGCAACATCTGTTCTGTTGGTGCCAACACATCTTCGGAACCACCCTTTAATGAGATCACCCCAGCATCAATGGCCTCCAGAGTAGGAAGTGCTGCCCAATCTTTGCAAACATCCTCACCATGGAACAACCCAAGGAAAACACTAATAACTTGCAGTTATTATCCATTCCTAGTGTCCTTCCACTGTTACTTCCATGTGAGGAGGAAGTCTAGTCATAGAGTACTGCTATAAAGTCCTTCAGTCAACGTGATAATACCACAGTTTGGCTCCATGCTCATAGGCTATACCAAACTTTGTTATAGCTTTGTTTAGTAACTGTTGTTAAACTTGGCTGTATTGGAATTAGATCAGCCATTTCTGAGTTATGAGACTAAGAACAATCAGAGTTTTTCTTTTTGCCAACTTATGACTTCAAAAAGACTACTTCTGAAAACTTCAGAGTAGCTTTAGACCTTTGTCCTCAATCAAAGCCATTGTAAAAGTCTAATTTTGCCCTCATACGGTTTCGTATTTTCATAGCTATTTATTTAATTCTTCATGGATATTATTATTTCAGTGAGAGGTCTTGCAGAAGTTATAATTAATTGGAAATGTTCATTGAGCTTGCAAGATCCATGAGAAAAATAGGTAAGGGACATTACAAATTCGTGAGAAATTTGTGGTTCATGCTTTACTATATTTAACTGTTAGAACTTGCCTAAAGTCCCAGGCACAGTTTATAGTCTTTCATGAGTGACTGATGTAAATTGTAAACTCCATTTGAAATCTCATGCAAGTCACAATCTCCAGAAAACATTTTGATCGTGCTTGTAAACTCTGTCAAACATACTAACACTAGATACAATGGGTGAGAGAGGAGCTTTTTTTTTTTTTTTGCTTTTGGAATAGGATCTCTGTTCACCTCTGGTTCTAGTAGCTCCCAAAGCTCCCCCCACATAAAAATAAAAATGTGATCCTCATACCAGAACATCCCTACCACAGCCAGAACTATGTTGTCCTCCTCATGCTTCCCTGTTATGGACCCTTTGTCTTCTGTTCTGAGTTATAACCTCACTTTTTCCTCAACTCCAGTCATTGTCTCATGACCCTTGCTACCCCGGATGTCTTTAAAGAGCAAGTTTTCTGCCCCTTCAGAAAGTTAGAGAAAAGGATGCACAGAAGGCCTTTGGGCCTCCCGCTGAAAACACCTACAGGTAAAGTTGAGCTTAAGCCTTTCTGGGAGAGTTGTCCTAGAGGAAGGGAAGATTGAAGTCTGAAACTCAGCCCAGTTTCACTGCATCATAAGTGCTGTGGTTTTGTTTCCTTACAAAAGTTTTGGACACTTCATTCCTGCGTAAGCGATCTTGGAAAGACCCTTTAAGGAAGCTATTAACCTCTGGTGGCATTGACAGGAGAATGTATAACCTCCGTGAGTGCTATTTTTGAGATACCCTTTTGTACCAGCAAATGTTGCTCTTGCAGGGGTTATAAAATCTGCAAGTGTATCTGGCAGAGGTTTCAAGTTTTCAGAAACCTCTGTTTAAAAGATAACAAAATGCCCAATTATTAGCTTTGGACATGAGGGAGCTAAGGTTGAGAATACATTTTATTTGGAAAAAAATTAATAGAATATTTTAGTTATTTTAAAAATATTAGACTTGAAAGTAAGAAAATTTAATTTTCCCCAAACTATTCTAAATTCTACCCGTCTCCCAACCTAACAGCCAAAAATACCCCCACTGCCCTCAAGCTTCTAAAAATCTCTGTTTAAGTGAGGGGAACTTGTTTGGGTAAAAAAATTTAATACAGTAATAGCTACTGAATTGCTAATCTGGTACTGAATAAGAGATTGAGACTTCTCTCCACCAGAGTCCCTTTTCCATTAAAAAACCAGAGACTACGGTATTTCATATTATTTTCCACTATGAGTTGGAAATCCTTCCAGTCCGACTTCCCACTACTGGCTTGTTATCCCATTGTATCCTGTGTCATTTCCTTAAAATAGATAAGACTGTTGCTTATCTTTCTGATTATAAACTGGAGAGAATACCCTCTCTTTAGAGGTCACAGGTCTATCTGCATATGTAGAAGACTCGCAAGAGTTACATACTAAACTGACAGAGCATCTAGCCCTCATGAAATAAATAATATTTTCTTTATAAATGTCATACTGCTGTAATTCACATGCTTCATTAGATGGATTTCTTGATTCACAAGAAGATGTCAAGTGCATATGTGTAACAATGTGGGGCCAGAGATCACGTTTTCATAACACTTTACAGTATGAATTAATTAAATTCACACAACCCCTATGGGGTGGGTGAGTGTGATGTTACCCATTTTAATGAGCCATAAACTGAGGCACAGAGAGGTTAAGTGACTGACCCAAGGTCACCAATGATTCAGTAGCTAAGCCAGATCTTAGTGCCCTGCTCTAACCACTGGAAAGTCCTTCATCTCTAACACTACACCTTTATTTCCTCTACAGGTCTATGGACCAGTTCTCCAAATACACAGTTTCAATACAGTATTTTTCCATACAAACAAATACAGAGATTTTTGTGAGAGCAGCTGTTCCTACAATCTGGTTACTGCGCTGCCCCAACAAGAAGGGTTAATTTTAATTTGCTAGAATGAATAAAAGCAAAACACCCTCACTTGATAGTGATTCTTCTGGGAGCAAGCATGCAGGCCTCGGTAGGCCAATGTGTAAACTGGCATGGACTTGACCTACACTGACTTTTTTGTGTTTGTGTAAAAGTTTGTATAAATTTCCTTTCAGAATGGGAGCTTGTATGCCAAGGTTTAAAACGAGTGAGTGAATTTTTATAGTCCCATTATAATGGAAATGTTCACCTTAATTATTGCAACGTGAATGGCTTACAAAATAATATATGGAAAGTGAAGTAAATAATGTAAACATATAATTATGTTTTGTACTATTATGTCCACAGAAACATAAAACTAACATTATGACTTTAAAAAAATGAAACAGAACTAGACGTGCCTAGTTAGTTATTTTGATCTCTTACCAGCTTCCTTCCTCCTCTCCTCTTCAAAAAAGAAAATAAAATCTGTGTGCTTTAGGAAAAAACTGTTTCTGTCGTATTATTACTTCTAAAGACAAACCCTGAGTGCATGGACTTTTAAACAAGTGCTTTATCCTTGAAAATTAAAATAAAATATTTTCATGTAATCAGTAAATTCTGTTATGAAACTTTATAGCAGCTACATTAAAGGATAAGAATAACTACTATTTTGAAATTCTGAATATCTTATAATTAGACCAGCCCTTAAGAAATATTCAGAGTTAAGGCACATTAAAATGTATTCCACAACATGGAGACAGCCCTGACAAAGAAACATTATTCTTAGATTTACAATTAATTACCCTTATGTCTATACCTTGCATTCAATTTGCATATCTTAAAAGTGGTGTAAATTTCATAGAACTCCCTTGTTATTTAAGATCATTACGCTTAGTAAAAGTTTCTATAGTGATAACTTTCTCTTGATTATGTAGTTGCGAGGTCAATAAATCTGGCTTTACTTTGCTCTGCAATGTTATAATTTTTCCTTTTGTGTGTGTTTTTCATTATTTTACTCCTTGTTCCTTCTGCCCTCTCATTTATAATCCCCCGAAGAACCAGTAGATAGAGAAGTCTGGCTAGAAGACTAAGTGAGTGGTCAGATTCTCAGATGTTATCTTTTTCCCAGAACGCACTGGTACTGGGTGTCTGACATGTTCTATACATCTTTCTAGTGTCAACCTCATTAAACAAATACAACTTGATGTATAGCTCTCAAGAAATGAAATTTCATGCAATGAATTTGTTCTGTTCCAGCTTTTCCTTCTGCTTCTTCTCCTCCTCCTCTTTCTCAACATACCCCCCCCACCCTTTTTTGCTCAGCAGCGATTTTGTGCATTCTTGATTTCTAGTTATAATTTTAGATGGGCACTAGTGATAATTTCATAATAGTTTTGGCAGAGTGTTTCAGAAACACTTTTTAATGGAAGTTTCATCTTTTAAACTGACTACATCAGGTTTCCTACATTCTCAGTAAGGATTAGCCTAGTATAAAATATGATATAGTCTTTGGAATAATGTTCAGTATGTTTACTTTGATCAGATATACATGTAATTGTGTTTTAAATATGAGACACATCTGCTGTCACATGCATGTTGTAAATGTGCTGAACTTTCATGGGTAACAGGGTCTAAATGTGCTAGAACTTGGTTTATGGTCTAATTCAAGGTTAACACAATACCCTCCAAGCTAGAAAGACACTGAACACTTTGCCAGAATAGTAAATAGCACTTTTATCCTTTTCCCCCCTTCTTTAGCCTAAAAGAATTTTAAAAAGAAATATATTTTAAAACTAAAATAAACTCTGCATTTAATGAGACTATATATTATTTACAGAAAAATGCCACTAAACTCAATTAGTGCTGGTCTCACCACTGGGTGGAATTTGGAGTTGTTGAATCTTTTTTTTTTTTTTTTTTTTTTTTAATGCAGTTCATTGCAGTCATTTACTGAGTCTAGGGTGATGCTCCAGTTTTAATCGTGTGTAAAAGTATAGCAGATAAGGAAACAGCAACATACTGTATACATATTTTAGATGCTTTGTTTTAAAAATACACAGTCTGATACTTGAAAAGTTTGTCCCCATCCTGTTCCTTTTATAAAAATAAAGCAATTTTATTTGTTATCTTAAACAGGCAGTTTCCCATTACCACCTCCTCAGTATTATTAATTAAAGTTATTTTTTAAAGTTAATGTGACTATCATTTCCCTGTTATACCTCACTGGAATAGTGCATTATTTAAAACCAGCCTTGGAAGAAAATAGCAGCCATTTTAGACACTTGCCTCCTGCCCAGAAACTGAATAATTTCTATAATGGTAAGCAGAACTATTATCAGTATTATGGTAATTATTAATTATGGTTAATGAATTAAATAAAGTTCCTGAATACTGTACTTTGTTTTCTTATAGACTTAACCAGTCATCTTACACTTTAAAGGTGAATCTCTCTCTCTCTCTCTCTCTCTCGTAAAATGAAAGGATCTGTTTTTTTCCCCTTAGGACATGGTGTTGAACATGTGGGGAGCACAGGAAGGGAGATTTAACAAATATATTCATCTCTGATTCTGAATTTCTCTCAGGCCTTTTAATATATAAGTAGTTTTGAAGATCTAAAGTAACTACATGTATCCTGATTTTTATGGGCTCAATACAAGCAAATATGGATATGAAACTATTCTAGTTGATTCTAATATAACATTTCCATTAAAATGATTTTTAAAACCCTTCCCAAAATTCCAATAATTCTGTTTAAAAAAATATAACACAGCAATGTAGATTAGCTACCCCTGGAATACCTTGGCAAAAGTATTCAAGTAGCAAGAGTTTTCCTAGTCTTATGTCCTATATACATCTGTTAAATTACTCAGAGATCTCATTAAATAAAGCTAATGTACTTGTAAAACAGTAGGGAGAGACAGTATATCATTGTAACTGTTAGAAAGAGCCATTCTGGCAAGGAGGGAGCCAAGAAGGCTAGGTGTATGCTGGTCAGTGTAGATGTTTCTAGGCCATAAATCTTGGCCCTTTCCTGCCTAGTTATTGTGTATTTCTTTAGGTGAGAGATTGATTGTAGCAGTGGAAGATGAATTTGCCCACAGACCCTTTCTTATTCTTTTTTTTTTTTTATACTCCTGATGCCTCGCCAAGGTGATAATGCTTTTTTCCCTGCAATCATTTGTTTCAGATTAAAAGCATGAAGAAACATAAGAAGGCTCGTCTCTGAAGTCAGGCAAACATGAGGGCATGAAGACATATAACTGTCCCAGGTGTGAGGAAAGTGCATTTTACCCCTGCCGGTAGGGTGACCAGAAAGCAAGTGTGAAAAATCTGGACAGAGGGTGGGGGGTAATAGGAGCCTATATAAAAAGCTCCAAATATCGGGACTGTCCCTATAAAATCGGGACATCTGGTCACCTTACCTGCCGGGTTTGTAACCAGTTTAACTGGAGGAGAATCATCAAGAGTAAAATCCATGGAGGAACCCTAATGTTTCTTTAGTGTGGATTTTAAACATTTTAATTCTTAAAAATGCTGCTATACTATAACATTATTAAATAGGGCTGCCAAGCGATTACAAAAATTAATTGCGATTAATCACACGATTAATCACACTGTTAATAATAGAATACCATTTATTTAAATATTTTTGGATGTTTTCCACATTTTCAAATATATTTCATTTATAACACAGAATACAAAGTGTACAAATATTTGCACTGTAAAATACAAAATAGTGCTTTTCAATTCACCTAATACAAGTACTGTAATGCAATCTCTTTATCATGAAAGTTGAACTTACGAATGTAGAATTATGTACAAAACAATAACAGCATTCAAAAATTAAACAATGTAAAACTTTAGAGCCTACAAGTCCACTCAGTCCTTTTTCTTGTTCAGCCATTAGCTCAGACAAGTTTGTTTACATTTGCAGGAGATAATGCTACCCACTTCTTGTTCACAATGCCACCTGAAAGTAAGAACAGGTGTTCCCATGGCACTGTGGTAGCTGGCGTCACAAGATATTTGCATGCCAGATGCACTAAAGATTCATATGTCCCTTCATGCTTCAACCACCATTCCAAAGGACATACGTCCATGCTGATGACAGGTTCTGCTTGATAACAATCCAAAGCAGTGTGAACCAATGCATATTCATTTTCATCATCTTGAGTCAGGTGCCACCAGCAGAAGGTTGATTTTCTTTTTTGGTGGTTCAGGTTCTGTAGTTTTCGCATCAGAGTGCTGCTCTCTTAAGACTTCTAAAAACATGCTTCACACCTTATCCCTCTCGGATTTTGGAAGGCACTTCAGATTCTTAAACCTTGAGTCGAGTGCTGTAGTTATCTTTAGAAATCTCACATTGGTACCTTCTTTGTGTTTTGTCAAATCTGCAGCGAAAGTGTTCTTAAAATGAACATGTGCTGAGTCATCATCTGAGACTACTATAACATAAATTATATGGCAGAATGCAGGTAAAATAGAGCCAGAGACATACAATTCTCCCCCCAAGTAGTTCAGTCACAAATTTAATTAATGCATTATTTTTTTAACGAGTGTCATCAGTTTGGAAGCATGTCCTCTGAAATGGTGGCCAAAGCATGAAGGGGCAAACGAATGTTTAGCATATCTGGCACGTAAAGACCTTGCAATGCCGGCTACAAAAGTCCCATGCGAATGCCTGTTCTCACTTTCTGGTGACATTGTAAATAAGAAGTTGCAGTTTTATGTCCCATAAATGTGAACAAACTTGTTTGTCTTAGCGATTGGCTGAACAAGAAGTAGGACTGAGTGCACTTGTAGTCTCTAAAGTTTTACATTGTTTTGTTTTTGAGTGCAGTCATGTAATAAAAAAAAATCTACATTTGTAAGTTGCACTTTCACGATAAAGAGATTGCACTACAGTACTTGTATGAGATGAACTGAAAAATACTTTTTTTTTCATTTTTACATTGCAAATATTTGTAATTAAAAATAATAATATAAAGTGAGCAGTGTACACTTTGTATTCTGTGTTGTAATTGAAATCAATATATTTGAAAATGTAGAAATACATCCACAAATATTTAATACATTTCAATTAGTATTCTATTGTTTAACAATGTGATTGAAACTGCAATTAATTGTGATTAATTTTTAATTGCAATTATTTTTTGAGTTAATTGTGATTAATCAACAGCCCTATTATTAAAATATTACTCCCTTGCCTATTTACTGTTGTGCAATTCACAGGAGCAAAAAATACCCCTGGATTATACCATGTCCTGAATGGGGGAAATGGAGTGGGGAAAGGGAGAGGGCAGATACTTTTCATGAATATATATAGATGCTGAATTTATAAGGATCAATATAGTCACAAATGTTGTACAACATGTCAGGATATCATAAAAAGCAGGCAGTTCTACATAAAATACCAGCTTAATCTTGGAGATTTTAAAGCCTCGTTAAAATGTGGATAAAGTCCATATATGGAATGGCAGCATTCAAAAGGTTGAAGTTGTATATCTGTGGTATAGAAATTTTAACCATTACATTTGAATGTCAGTCGACTCATTTGATCCCAATTGGTATTAACATGTAAAAAGTTAAGACCAGGAGACACATCAGTATGTTATCTTACCCGAAAGTATTTGTTGTATGAGGACTATGTAGCTTAATGAATAAACGTGGCCTTTAGCTCATTGGGATCTGTGATCCTGAAATGGATTTGGTGGTATGAGCTACTTTAGTAGGCAATATATTACATCACAGAACTCCTAAGTCATAATTTTATTAAGCACAAGCCCCGCTGCTTAACTGGGCATAACAAGAGGGACAGAGGTAACCGAATGGCCCTTCTAGGTCCAGGATGAGGTTATTGACAGGTAATCAGATACCACGGTGCAACCAAGGTATGAGAACCTGATTAGTTGGTTTTAAAAAACTATGCAATGCATGTTTGTGGCTGCCATCCTATTAAGATTCAAGACCACATATGTTCATGTGCGTGTTTTTATGTTTATATAATACAGACCCTGAAAATGGTTGCACTTCTAAACAGTAGAAATTCTACTTTCTCTGTTGTTTTCTTGCCAGACTTGAGATGCTCAGATAATACTTTCTACAATCCTGCCTGACAAAGTTACTTAGTGGTAAAGAAAAAAAATACAACAACATAGAAGAAGATCTGGATCTCATGTATTTTTTTCATCAAGAAACTTTGAAAGTCAAGCAAGTATTTTTTATCTTGACCTTTTTGCAACACTGCCCCATATTCACGAGTTGTCAGCACATGTTTGTCTGGAGTCATCCGTCACTGCCATCCGTCACTCCTCTGCCATTCCCATCAGTCCCATTATCTGGGATCAAGAGAGAGCTGAGGATATAGCCTGAAGGATCATTAAACCTCAGATTCCAGGTACGGCACGTAGTCCAGGTGGCCTGTTGTTATTTATAATAAAGAAACAACACAGCAGAACTGCCTGATAGTGGCCCATGAGGCCTCGTGAAAGGACGGGCTGAGGGATGTCATCACTGAAGGACAGCTAAAAGTGGACTTCCTTCCCCCCACACAGTAAGCAGAGAGAATGTATTGAACATCTGTTCAGTACATGGCTGGGAAGATTGATTAATTTAATTGCTCACACTTTGCTTAAGTAACATCTGAATACTTAATGTCAGGTTTGAAGGATATTACAATGTTTCCTCACACACCTTCTTTTTAAAGAGACAGAATTTCTGAGGGCTTTTGGTGTCTCTCAGGGAAGTTGAAATGCATCCTAAAATCTACTTTGTACGGGAGTCTGTAAAAGGAAGCAAGTGGGAAAAGCTGCCTTTTTTCATAAAAGCAACTAGTTATTTTTCACATTTTGCCCATCATGCTATATCATTAATGTAATGAGGTTGGATCTTCTTCACTGAGTGGTGGTAATTTTCCCTCTGGTATCAACTGTAGAGACAGTTCAGCATATTATATATTTCTGTACCCTTTAACATAATACCATGATCGTATTGAAGTAGATGATGAGTTAAAGCTGCAATAATTTATTGCAAGTTCTATTCAGGCAGTGTGTTTGGGAGGAAATTTGTGAAATTCTCACAGGAGAAAATATATTAATGGAGTAACATTAAACAACGGAATGTCTGATATCATTCCATCATCTATGCTTTAATTAGATGATGATTTCTCAATTGTGTGTCATCCAAAGGGATATTATCCTTATGACCAAAATATAATAAAACCCAAATGAAAATACTAAAGGACACTTAGGGGCACAGTGGTCACCATGAAAAAGGAAAACTTTACCAACATAGTTAACACAGCTATTTCCTATTCTAAGAATAGGGTTCATTTCAGCATTTCACAGTACCAGTGTCTGTTGACTGCTGATAAATGCGGACAATCTAATGGTGATCATTGTATGGTGGAAAATAAATGTGAGGTTGCATGTTCTGCTACACAATAAAACTGTGCTGCCATCTCCACCAAAGGAGGTTAATCTAATAAAAATAGACTGACAGATTTGTGGTTCTTGTAGAAAGGCATTTATTTTTGACTCCTAAAAGCTCAAACCTCAGTTCTCTAGTAAAGATGTTCTTTGATCTTGCTGTGCCACTGGTAGTTTTAAGTCTGATATACAGATATGACATCTTTAAATATTTGTCTTACTTTTTGTGTAATTTGCTTTGGAACTGTTAGTGGAATAAATAGGAAATATACAAACTTACATAGTCATGTATTTTTTATTGTCAGAGATACTGTATACGATATTCTCACAGCAATGCTTAAATCTGAGAGAGTAGGGATTTAACAATGCTGCATTACTAATTTACTACTTTCTAACAGAAAGAAGAAAAGCCTAGAAATGAAAGGTCTCATATAAGGCTGCATAAAACAGAGCAACAGTATCATGTAGTCATACTTAATAATGGTGCTGGCATTTTGTTAGCATCTCTACAAGGAAAAAATGTTCTTAGAAAAGGATAATCTACAGTCAAATCTGATTGAAGTCAAAAGAAACATTGGCTGATTTCTTTGAAAGATGCCCGTCTGTCCCTGAATTTGACCGTACACAATACATCCTGCAACATCGAGTCAGATTGTCAAGGCCAGAACCAGGTGCCTATGTTACTTGTATCCTTCTACATCAGTCATACTGGAGGGAGCAGACAATTAATTCTGGAGCAAAATTGAAAGTCAGAGGCAGAGTGTGAAAGAACAGAATGACAATAATAAAGTGCCCCTGCCTCACATTAATCTCCCTCACTTCAGGGCTGTCAGAGGCGGCCTGGCGGTGACTAATGCCAAGCTTTGCATACAGTGGTCACAGACATGAGCAGCATGCTCCCTTTACAGCATCCGCGATTCGCTTTGTTGAGTTTTTGACTCCTGTGGAATCATTGAAAAAACATAGCCACTGGTCATAGGTAGCAGGACCAAGTTCCTTCATCATACACCTATTGATCGATGTGCAGGTTCCCAGGACTTTGCTTAAAAAATGGAAACCTGACAAATACGGGAGCTTAAGCTAAGTTTTAGAACAGATGAGTTCAGCAGATAAGGGTTAATAAGTTGAGGAAGTGCATATTATGTGCAAGCCCAAGCGCCGAGACAAAATGAACTTGCACCTCTCTACATGTGCTAATCCATTAACATTGCAAAAGACTTTGATGCACATTTGGGAATTGTGTTCCATTGATTTTATTGTCATCTTTTTGCACAAATAGTAAATAGGCTAACATTTAAGGTACAGTGTAATTATTCTCGAAAAGCAAGACATCAATGTAAAGTTTATTGTTGCAGACCAGACATTTTGACAGGAATACTGTAATGTCCCAGAAGTGTCACTTGGTTACTGAAAAGGTTAAAAATTGGTGCATCATGTCGGGGAAGAAAAGCAGTAACAACAAACAGCATTCAAGAATCACAAGCACTTCAGTGGGAAAGTGGAAATATGTCATGTAAGAACACACATCTACTGTAGGAGGATCAGTGTACCGAATAAGAAAGTGAAACATACCTAATGAAAATGCTTCCTTCTCTCAGTGTTTCAAGGCTATCTCTCATTACTTAGATTGCAGAAATAACTTTCATCTCTAATTCCTCCTTTTATTGCATGCAAACCCCACACATGCCAATGTGTTGTGCGATTTGATATGGCTGTATTTGAAAATTTTATTTATCTTTTCTGTTAATTGTGGAAGAAAATTCCCACACAAAATTCACATACTTGCTAGGCTATGTTGCTTCTTGCTTTGTATACAAGTATATCCAGGAGAGAAGTATGCTTATTGTATTTGTCCAGGAAAAAGGCATGTATAGTTTTGTGTTGTATTCGACCAGCAGAGAAGCATTCATTAGAATCTGAATTAGACCAGGAAAGAAGCATGCAATAGTTTGCTGTATTAGACGAAGAAAAGCATATAGATAATATATATATTTGTCATGTACAGCTCTGACCGTATTTTTTTTTTAAGCCAGGAGAGAGAAGCATGTTTATAGGTTCATGTTGGGCTTGAGTACTACACCATCACACAGTTTTTCGTTTCTTATTTAAACAAATTTGCTCCTATTAATAGTTCGGAAATCTCAACTGGGATTTAAAATACTACTTCCCATTAGATTTCGCCGTTAGTCGGGATGCTTGGCTGAAAATGCAATTGAGTTTTTCTTTTAAGCAACAAATATACAGAAAGTGCAACATCCCCACTATATAGCATCAGCAATATTTGAATCTGGGGACTGAAGCACTAGACTAGACCCTTTACTGCTTCAGTTAAAGGAGAAACTCTAGAAGGCTGTAGCCTTCACATGGACTAGCTTTTACAGGAGGAGGCAACACACATTTTACAAGCATGTTACAATAGCATGAAATGAAATACATTTTTAAGACAGGTAATATGCCACACATTGCAAAGGATGCAAATATAAATACATTTCACAATATATCTGCCCCAGTAGCTTTAGGATCACAGTTAAGTATGATTCTAACATTGGTTTACCTAAACAGCTAACAGTATCTAGTAGTGGTGGCGGTGTGGAGAGAGGTGGGAGTAAGCGAAGAATATGTAATTGCTGTCTTTTGTGTATTTCTGTGCAATGCTTCCATCAAGGGGTTGGTCTGCAATGAGGGTAAGGGACCTACTGCCAGCTAAGTGAAAGCAGTGAAGAGGCATTGGGAAGAGTAAGAGTTGGCGCTAAAAGGTTCGGGTTGTAGGGCTGGCTTTTCAGGCTGAAACTGAGATTTTTGTTTAGTAACTGGATTGTTACAACTGAGCCTCAAACAGTTTTCTGCCAAAGTCAAGTGTAATTAAACAGAGACGTCTTCCTGAGCAATTTTCATAGACTGTTACTGAATATCTTGGAAAACTTCATTAAGGGAAACCATTGAACTCAAAATGTGATGCTTTGCCCTGGGACTAACAGGAAACCTTTTTCAGTAGAACCACTTTCAACACCAAATTAATACCGCATTTCTATGGAATATTTTGGCTGATTTTCAGATAAGAGCAGTATATTTAAAGCAAGATTGATACCAGTACATCTGTATTTATGTTTCAAAACAGCATTGTTCAGAAGTTTTGAATAAATCATTGGTGTATAAATCCTGCATCCTCAATTGACCTAGATGTGGTAGATTTAATTATGTCAATGCTGAGTACTTTTAAAGGCCTTTTTTTCTTTGTGATTTTATACTCAGGAATCTTTTTAACTGATTGCACAAATGTGACTCCCCCAACCCTCATCTTCTGTGTGGGTTATGGGTATATAATATATCTGGCTCTCTTCTTATTCAAATGTAAGAAATAGAATACAAAGAAAGAGGCTGAAGTTTTATTCTACTATGAAAGAAGTGAAACCTTCATTTAACATCTTCAGTGCAAAACAAAAACCACACAGGCAAAAAGCCAAACATCACTATGGGCAGAATTGAAATAGTAATGTATCTTGCGTTTTGTGTGAAGATATACTATATAAGCTCTGCTGGACCCGAAGCACTCTCAGTTTAGGTCTAACAAGAAGAGTGTTCCTAAATTTCCCAGCGAGGGTGTATCATCTTGCTGTATCTGCTGCTGTTCTGGTGTTTCTAGTGGGCATGCTCTGGATTCCACATCCATGAAATCTGGGATGAATTCAGGGCACACAGAGTGGTTTCCCGTGCCAAGATGAGAGAACACAATTTCATCCTCCAGAATCAGAAAACTAAGAGGTGGTCCAAGAGGTCAACAGATGCTTAATTTTCTGAATGAATACTGAAGGAAGCAAGGAGGACCTGTCTTTGAAAGTCAATTGAGATTATCATTAGGTTTTCTAGGCTTATGTAAGAGAAACTTGGAAGAATTAGAACAAGTGTAGAGCTTCAAAAATGATATCACATTCAGCACTTTCATTGCAGAGAAGTTAAGAATTGATGTGGAATGAATTACAATCTCATTCCTGTTTACAGTGTAGTTGTAGCTGTTTTGGTCCCAGGATGTGAGAGACAAGGTGTGTCAGGTAATATCTGTTATTGGACCAACATTTGGTGGTGAAAGAGATGGTGAAAGAAACAAGCTTTTGAGCTACACAGAGCTCTTCTTCAGGTACAACAGAAGTTGGTCCAATAAAAGATATTACCTCAACCCCCTTGTCTTTCTCATCTCATCCCTAACAGTTCAGGATTGAGAGAGATTTGTGGGCTGAAATGGAGAAGTTTACATTGGCAGTGCCATGCTGTACCTATCCTATGAACAAATAGAGGTCTTAATTTTCCAGTGCTGTCTATCTGCCATCATTCACATTGTGTTCATGTAGGGTGAAATCTTAATCCAATTGAAGTTGACTGGAGTTTTGCCATTTTTTTTCTGTGGAATCAGAATTTGACCCATAACTTTAAAACAATGAATGAAAAATACCACAGGTAGAAGGATCCCTGTTGACTCTTAAACAAAACATGACAAAATATTGAACAAATCTTGGAAACAAATCTGGGAAAATGTGTTTTCAGTTTTTCTTCTTTAACAATCTTCAAAAGACATTTAGTGTTAATGCTACCCACGGTGAAGAAAGTGGAATCATGCATAAGTAAAAAGCATGAATCAAATACATAAAGCTAAATAAAGGAAAGATATCGTGACATTAGGACATTACAACGCAATATAGTATATCAGATTTTCAGCTGGCCTCAGACTAACCTTTGATTTTTAACCTCAAAATTGTGGGTGCTGGTGCAGTTGCACATGCAAATCTGAATTACCATTTGTATGCATGAAACTGAGCCACAGTGCATTACATATGATCTTACAAAATGAAGAAGTCATGTGGTTTCTGATATACTGTCCCTTAAAGAGATACATACAAATAAAGGGAAGTTCTGTAAATGTTAGAAATCAACATTCTTGCAAATAAACATAATTTACAATACTATGTAATAGTATTCATACAGCAAATTCCACTTGCCACTTGCCATCACCTGCCTTGAGAACCATTGCTTATGGTGACTATTCTTATACCTTTAATATGTTCAAACTATCTCTCAATGGCTTTCTCACATAGACACAATGTTTGAGGTAGTTTGTAGGAAGACAGATACCCACTTCCATAAAGGAGATCTTTGTTCCCCCACAGTACTGTATCACATTGTACATTTACTCCAATGACTAGAACACATTTGTATTGGTGTGACTTTAGTATCAATGTGATGTTTGTGATGCATACAACAGAGATTATTTAAATAGTTACACTCTTTTCATGAGACCACCTTTACCACTTCCCGTGTGTTCCTGTGTTTTCTTTTCTTGGTCACAGGTGATTGTAGCCACTGCCAGAACCTAAAATCACCTTCTGAACAGAAGAGAAACATCTCTCTGAAGATGGCTGATGTGACACCCCTACCTTGTCCAGAAGCTGAGGGAGTAAAAGACTTTCAGAATCAATTTGGAAATTGAAAATCTTTTTGTAAACTTGGTCTTCACCAGTCTTGAATAAATTGATTTTCTTCTTCTTCGGGATGATTTAGAGGCAACAGTGACCAATAGAGATTCAAATTAGGTTTCCGCAATTGGAGAGAGAACCTAAGGATACAGCGAATACTTTCTCAGAGAAGAGCTGAACCTTCTCATTCCTGAAGGTTCAATAACTGAGACACCGTATCCTGCCTGTCACCTCAGTCTTTCTAACTGGCTGTATATAAGCACTTGGGATGAGTTTGAAAAGTGCTAAGCATTAGCCTAACTGTGCTCCCTTTGAAGTCAATGGGAGTTTTACCATTGACTTAGATGGGATTAGGGTTAGGAGAGTGCTGAGTGTTTTTGAAAATCCAACCCTTGAAGGTTGCTCTCAGGTTATTCTCACCACAGCCTAAGACGACTTGCTCTTGGATGTAGATAAAACAGAGAAGGCCTTTTGTATCCAATCAGTTATGAAAGTTATAGTTACATTTGGCAATAACTTGATGCAAAACAAGTCTACAATAGTTGTTCATGACAGTGATTCCAGATGATCTGTAGCTTCTAATTCATTTATTAAAATATTTACATTTAGATATTGAAGAGACCAGCCAAATTCCTAAAGTCTAGCTAGCTCCTTAATTGAAACTTTCTTTTTCTTTGAGATTACCAGTTCTAGTGCATGTTAATTGTTACTGCAAGGGATCTTTTCTCATGTCCTCAAAAAATGGGTCTGATAGGTTTTTATGTACCAATTCCAGTGTAGTGTCTGAGATTTCAGATGGATTTAACTACATCTAAGGAAAGAGCAAGTCCTGACATACTAAGCTCCCCACATAAATAAGGTACAGTAAATTAAAAATGGAGCATTAAGCAAAGGGGACACAAAAACATACAGGATGATAATATAGTTTTTCTTTTAAAATCTAGCTCCTTTTGTCTCATAAAGTATTGGAACATTTTGGCGGGAATAATATATTATTTTGTGTATGGTGTGAATTGGAATTTTGATAGACAGAATAAACTGCAATCCAATTCTAAACTATAGATTTTCAAGCAGATTGATGCAACAAATTGTTAGCAAATAGCAGTTTGCAATTTGATGCTAATTAGACATAAGGCAAATATGTGCCATGACAAATTAGCAGCAAACCATACTGAAGAGGATTAGCAAGAGCTGGCACAGAGACTGCTCGATTTTGCATACTTTCTTGTCTTCGTCTAGGAAGTCTGAGCCAGTTTTCCTTCTCTATAAATAGGAAACCAGATCACAGATCACAAGCATGCTAGAATGCCTTTAATTGCATATTTGAAATGTTTTAACTCTCTTTTAATCCCATGGAAGTTTTTCTCCATACCACCAGCTTCATTATCTTGGGGGATGATCAAGAAGTTTGTGCATTTAATTTTAGAACTAAATACAATATGAGGTAAGTAACTCATGGGGTTATTTACTTATGCAAGTCTGTTGAATTTCTAGATATAAGAAATAAATCCCCATTCTTATTCTAAACACCTTTGCTTAATTTCCTGTCAATCTGAATATTTTTCAGCAGACTTAATTATTAATTTCATTAACAAATTATTTTTTGTTAGAAAAGTCATATTTTCCATTGATGCACACCAGGCTCTTGTAGTATTTAGAATCTCGATCAAACTCATCTGGTTATCCAGAAGTGATGATCAATTTGTTTTACAATCCAGACTGAAGCAGCCAGCCACTCTTTAACCCAGTTCTTCAGACATATGCCTGAATACAAACTTAACCATAAGTATATATTTAGATCTGAGAACAAACTACTTTTATATACATAAAGGGGACAATAAAATGAGTGCAATATAATTTCAGAACTAAAGAGAAACATTTAAGGGTTCAATTTGTATATATGCATGCAGGTGATGCGAAACAGTACATGCATAATTTGCATATGTGGATACAGTGACTTCAAATTCATTCACAGTAACTGCTTGTATAAATGATCAGCTAGATTTGTAACTGGATATTTGCACATGCAGTTACCTTGATTGTGCATGCAGTCACAGTAATATTATGTGCAAATTATATTAATATAATGTATGCATGCAATTTATTGTAGTCCTATCTTAAAGGCAATGCATTACTCTATTTGGGAGGCACATGTCCTCGATGTTAGAACAGCCAACTATGATTCAGGACTCCCGTGATCTGTTTTCCAATCTGCCATAGATCTGTTGTGTGATCTTGGGTAAGATATTTCCTCTTTCTGTGTGTCTGTTTCTCCAGCTGTAAAATGTGGATAATACTTTTGCAAAGTGTTTAGCCATTCTGGATGTAAAGCTTCTATTTTAAATGGTGTGTGGGTTTGTGGGTGTGCATATGGAGTTGGTATTTTTTGTTTTGAGTTAAAAAGCAGTAGCAAGAATCAAGTCCAAATTGCAGTAATTTTGTAGTGCACCTGACCTTTCTTATATATAATTAACATCTCTAAGTATTGAATTAAAGACTTAGTCTCTTGAAATTCCATTGACAATTTTGTTAGCATTGAGCATACTAAACGGAAGAAACACTAAAAGTGCCTTTTTGTTAAGATTAAACAGTTTACATTATTTTCTTGAATTGGGAGTCCCAGGTGTAAACCACTATCCATACCATACTCTCATTTATCATTTGCTGATGAGTACTTTGCAAATTAAATTTCTAGATATGTAAGATGACATGTCTATACTTCACAGAATCAATGGGTAGATTAATAATTCTTAAATACTATTCTGCTTTCCAAAGCTCAGTTTCTAGAGCATACAAAATACTTAATTTATTAGCTGGTTTACGATTATTACTTGACTAAAAATATGGTTTTTTTAAAATTCTCAACATTCTTACGACCATATATGGACCAAAAATTGTATGGAAAAATTCAGAGGGATAACCACATAATGTCTTAATGTGAACACAAACAGTTCAGTGAGCAAATTAAATGAAGTGGAAAAATAAGAGTAAATTAGTCACAAAAAAGATATTTAATTTCTTTCCTTAGTCATAAAAAGAATTCCTCAGACAGTTTTAAAAAATGAACTATAACACATTTTGCTACA
Source organism: Macrochelys suwanniensis (assembly GCA_033296515.1). Taxonomy (NCBI): domain Eukaryota; kingdom Metazoa; phylum Chordata; order Testudines; family Chelydridae; genus Macrochelys; species Macrochelys suwanniensis. The sequence continues at coordinate 22,099,413 of CM065787.1, read as the reverse complement.
AAGCTTTCTTTATGTATAAACAACATAATGCCCACCAAGGATTTTTTTTTTTAAAAAAAGGAAGGCAAATTACACTGTAACAATAGTTTATTACAAACCATCCATGTGAAATTCTAAAAACATTGTGTTATACGTTATACATGTTATTCATTCTATGCTCATATAGGACATGGTCCTCCAAATGACTCGGAGTGGGCCTAGGTTTGGAGTTAAAGAAAGCCAATATGTGCATGTTATGCTAGAATTATTTTAATGTAACCTTTTTTCTGCACTCCTCCTCACTACTGTCTTTTTCCTCCACCTGGTGTGTTATGTCTGAAATTCAGGCCCTGATCCTGCAGTTGGACCCTTATGCCTAGGGCCCTACCAAATTAACGGTCCATTTTGGTCAATTTCATGGTCATCGGAGTTTACAAATTGTAAATTACATGATTTCAGCTATTTAAATCTGAAGTTTCACAGTGTTGAAATTGTAGGGGTCCTGACCCAAAAAGGAGTTGTGGGGGGATTGCAAGGTTATTGTAAGGGGGATTGCAGTACTGCTACACTTACTTCTGCGCTGCTGCTGACTGCAGCGCTGCCATCAGGGCTGGGCGGCCAGAGAGCAGCGGCTGCTGGCCGGGAGCCCAGCTCTGAAGGCAGAGCCAATGTCAGTAGCAGCACAGAAGTACGGACGACATGGTATGGTATTGCCACCCTTACTTCTGCGCTGCTGGCTTCAGAGCTGGGCCCTTGGTCAGCGATCACCATTCTGCAGCCACCCAGCTCTGAAGGCAGCAGTGTGGAAGTAAAGGTGGCATGGTATGGTATTGCCACCCTTCTGCACTGTTGCTGGCGAGCACTGCCTTCAGAGCTGGGCACCTGCCCCAAAACCTCTGCCCTCCAGCCGCCCATCTCTGAAGGCAGCAGTGCAGAAGTAAGGGTGACAATACCGTGACCCCCCTAAAGTAACCTTGCCACCCCCTCTTCCACAACCCCCTCTTGGGTCAGGACCCCCAGTTTGAGAAACGCTGGTCTCCCCTGTGAAATCTGATCTTTTGTGTGCTTTTACCCTTTACTATATAGATTTCAGGGGGGAAGACCAGATTTCATGGTCCATGACGCATTTTTCATGGCTGTGAATTTGGTAGGGCCCTACTTATGCCCTTGCCAAGTTCCATTGAAGTCCAATAGGCCTCCATGCTGGCACAGAGGACTGCCTGGGCAGATCAGATTGCAAGACTTCCTTCCTGGGACTTTATGGATGTAAGCTGTCTTCAGTAGTGATGGTATCTGTCTTTGCTTTTTGGGAAAGGCCTGGCACACTTATGGGCACTACAAACTCATAATAAAAATAATCTTGTTACTCCCCTATACAAGATGTTGCTTTTATTAATATGCCATATGCACATCTTTTTACCTTCAGTGTACTGCCTCACATTTAATTTTCCCATTCCTTTATGCCCTCAACAACATTTTGAGTTCTCTTTCTGTTTTCCACACAAATGCCTTTATTGATACTGATTTGGTAATGGAAAGATGTTGCTGTTGCTGCAGGCATCAGTACGGCTGACCTCAACAAATAGCATCCGTTACCTCAGCCACTGTACGTGTTGTTCCTCAATTTTGCAAGTTTTCCCTCACCTGATTTGGCTTTTCAGAGGCTCTAGAAAGTATATGCCACACTAGTTGATCTATGCATTATCTCATTATAGGGGGACTTCCTCAAGTAAGAGATCCCATTTCCAGACTCACTGGACCCAGTATTAGAAACCAATTCCAGTTTTCTTAAAGGTGTTAGGAATTTATATTAGCTACGATTTTTTCCTAGTCCTTATTTCAACAGGAAATACTCTGCTAAGGTGTACTTACCTTAGTTCTCAGGCAACAACCTTCTTTAAAATCTAGAAGGGATGTTTTGCCATAGCTAAAAATAAAGGGACTCTGCTCTCTGTGAGTTCTTGGTGAAATACGAATGTGAATGTATGGAAGGAGTATGATAACCTGTCAGATGGTAAATTTGGGCAAAGAGTACAATTAGTTGAAAGGGACAGTGTTAAGGTAGTTAGGGTCAAAAGTTCTCCTTAAATGGTTATAATTGTTAAAGGAAATCAACTTCAATCTAAGGGTCAAATTCTGTGTCTTCCCCCGTAAAAGGTCGAGTGAGCTTGTCTCAAAAATTGTCTGCCCTTATTCTGGTTCCAAAGAAAGCCCACTCCTCAACCCTTCAACGAGAGCATTTCTGAGGAAGTGCCTGGCTGCCTTTTACATATTCACATACAGATACCCTCAGCTATTGCCCCCGTATAGTTTATTCTCACCCTGCTGGCTCCTTAAAGCAAGAATACAAACACGTTAACATCCACCTCCTATACTTGACCAGACTGGCAAGGGATAGGTTCCCTTGGAGTCCTGGTGAGCCTGGCTATGGGCATTGTCACCTGTCCCTGCAGCCTAATTGGGTCATTCAAAACCTATTGCCTGGGCAACTCCAAGCATTGGGGCTTTTAAGGTTCTTCCTTGAGTGAATTGACATTTGACACCCAACCTGCAATCCCAACCCTTCACCACCTCCTTTATCTGGTTATGTCCATTGCTGTGGTTGAGTTATGGGTTATGCAAAGTTTACAGTCTGCTCTTCCAGTAACCTAGTTGGGTTGGAAAGGACATTTCTTAATGGCAAACTGACTGTTTTTCAGTCCACAAAATATCTAGGAGACTTAGCAAATGAAATGTGGTTGGTTGTTTTCAATGTCTTTGCACAGTGTGCACCTTTCATCTGTGCCATTAAGCTTCTGATGTGGAGAAGGCAGGAGGAATTGGATGTTTGGTGCCAAATATCTGGGTTGGTTGTATGAAGAACCCCATCTTAAGTTATGGGTTTAGCTTGCATGCCACCCATTACGTGCGGGGTAGTAGTTTGGGTGAGGGAACTGGTAGCAGACTTCCATGCTAATCCATTTGTATTCGGCTTATTCTGTTGCAGTGTTTGTCTGTTCTGCTTTTGCAACGTATCTATGGTCTTGTCCATGGGGCAATTCAGCCACTTTATCTGTACTGGCTAGAATTTTGTGTTTCAGTACTTTAAATAAAATCTTTTTTTCCCTGGAAACTGTCTGTTTATCTATTTATTTTTTGCTGGAATTTCTTTCTTTCTTTCTTTCTTTCTTTCTTTCTTTCAAAAACATAGCCCTCTACTTTTTAGAAAGTATAATGAAAACAGTGTGTAATGGTTTTGTGCCATTTCTGTTGGCTGTCTCAGCAACAGTTAATCAATAATGTTAGAGTAAATACATCCCTGGTGTATGTCCATTGATTTAAATGGAGTTACACCACAGATGAATTTTATCCAACTCTGTTAACTCTATTTAGATCGGGGATGAATTTGGCCCATTCTTTTCAGGAAAATGTGTATGTTCACTGAGGACATCATTAATAATAACACTGCTCAGAAGTAAACTCAAAGGACCAGCTTTTTAAAATCAGTCTCTAAGCTTTACAAGCAAGTTTTGTATACTCAAAACTGGTAAAGTGTATGCATACTGGTATTTGAATGAGCAAGTTTTAAGTACTTAGACATGTACCTACATTATTTGTAAGCCATTTGTTATCCAAACTTGGATGGAGAGTGTTAGAAGCCAAAATGAGGACAGGTAAAGATTTGGTTCCAAGCCTCCTATGTGTGTTTGTTGCATAAGCAATAAAAGGACCAGGGAAGGGAGGACAGAAAAATGATTTATTTTCCAAAGAATATACTGTTTGAGTTATACTGGACAGTGTCCATTACCAGATTATACTATCAATAGTTTTAGTGTTATAAATACTAAGATATCATACTAGTCTGATATGTTCCCCAGTCTTTGAAATATTTAACATTGTGGAGAATGCCCACATAATCATAAAATGTTATTGTCTTTCTCCGCATATCCAAAATTTATCAATGGATAAAAACAAAAAAGATAAATCTTTAAAAAATAAAACAAACATTTTATCCTGTGGTAATTTATAGTTGCTTCCTTTTATCTATTTAAGATGCTTGAGTTCACTTTGTTAGCAAATTTTTCTTGACAAGTACACCTATTTATTATTACTAAGCATCCTTCTTAGGAATGTCTGAAATGTCACATCTATTGTTTTAAATAAGATCATAAAGTTAATTTTTAACCACACAAGTGATACACTAACAATAGAGCAAACAAAACATAATTAATAGTTTTATGTCATTCATCAAAGCCATTTTATTTGCTGTCAGCATCTGCCAAATGGAAAAAATGTTTTGACTTAAATATTTTCAATAAATTAAACCACGTATTGTTGGAAGTATAGAGCATATGTACTTCTATATATAGTGTGTGTGTGTGTGTACGAATTTATATGCACACTATGTGCATAATACACACACATCACTAGATGTATTTAAATCCCTCATTTGGGAGAAAATGAAATGCATATCCGTTTGCATTGTATATCTGACAGAAATTGTAACATCATAGCCATGGATAACCCCAATAAGTTAGTTCTAGGGCTTGTGTTTTAAAAAAAAAACTTTTTTTGTCTCTTCCTGTATGAGGTTTTTGTGTTAATTTTTATTATTAAATTCAAATGTATTTAACTGCAAAACCTTTTAAAAATAATTGTATCTATATTTCATTATGTGTATCTCCTCTTGCCCCCCTTTGGCTGTCTCTCAGGTTGACATTGTCTGTCTGAGGCGCAGGCTATTGTGGTGTTAGCTTATTGGCACAGCATGAGGATATTTTAAACGTACAGAAACATGCATGGTTCTGTGCTGAGTGGAACATTGCCCATGACAGTTGGCCATTGGGTATGGCTACCAGTTGTATCAAAATTAAAACCTGATTAATGAGGTACCTTAGCAGTTTGAAATAATACATTTAACAAAGTGGAGCAAAAATAATGTATGTTGCCTTTTTAGGACTCTGTTCAGCAAAGTATGTAAGCACTTGCTTAACTTCAAACATATGTTTAGGTCCTATTGATCTGAAGTTAAGCACATATTAATTTAAGTGCTCTGCTAAACAGGAGTCCTAAAGAAATGGAAGGGGCCATCAAAACTAGATAAGAACACAGGAAGAGCCATACCAAATCACAACAGTGGTTCACCTGAAGAAACAGAGGTCCCATTCATTCGTCAGATATGCACCTTAGACATCTAGAATAAAGTCTTCACGGGAAACACTTGATGGATGAAATACTTTGCTGTTGTGAAATTAGGGGGTCTTCTCATGCCCTTTATTTATAATCTGTTATATATTCTTGCACAGAATAATTTGGCTTGGAAGAGGGCAAGCAAAGGACTGGTTGGTTTTCAAGCAAATGAGGAATATTTGAGGATTAGGACAATATTAATGATATGTTATGCTACAGTTAGTAAACTTTTCCATTCCAAAAGCTTGTGGAGTAATGCTATCAAGTTTTGGAATATTATCAAGTCTTTGGAAAAGAAATCAACTTCAGCTCATTTGCCAACTATGATTAAGTCTAACATTAATGATCTGATAAGCAACAGATGGTAGAGACTTGTAATAATTGTGTAGTGTTGTAGAGGCAAATTATGTACAGTACTATGTGATTATGCTTTAAAACAGGACCATAAATTACAAACATATCTTAAGATTTCTTTAAAAATGAAGAACCTGAGTCTGAATTCTCAAGCTGTGAATTCCACCTTTTTCCATGGCCTATTTCTGAAATAGAAGCCTTTCACAAACTTGTCAGTTTAGATTAAGAAAAATCCTATGGGTGCTCCTGGAAATGAAAGATTAGTAAGCCTTACTTCCAGACCTGCTAACTCCTTGAAACAGAAATTACAGAACACACCTAGATGAACATATATTTGATAAGAGCACACCAGCAAGGACTCCACAAAGGTAAATCACACTTCTCCAATCTACTAGAATTCTTTAAGTTTACCAACAAAATAGCAGATAAATCAAAACATGTTAATATAATTTATTTGCCTTTCATAAAGCTTTTGATAAAGTACCTCATAAAGGGCATTTAAAGAATCTAAATAGGGAGCAGCAAAAGTTTGGTCTTGGATTAGAAATAGGATAAGAGGAATAAATGATCCATTTTCAACATGGCAAAAAGGTTAACAGTAGGTTCCCAGAGGATGGATTCTAGCAATGATGTTTAATATATTTGTTTTCATGAAGTGGAAAATTTGTATATGACAAAATAATTTAGCTTAGTCAAGCCTAGAGGAGTCTGTGAGGCATTCCACAGGAGTGCCCTAACAAAGTTAGGCAACACAATGGCAAATAAAATTTAGTGTTTTTTGAAGCATGGTAATGCACATTGGATAGAATTATTTGCACTATTCATAAACATTGATTGAGTTGTAAATGAGCTATATCCATTGAGGGAAAAGACCTGGGATGAAATGTTGGCTTCACTAACATCAATGAGAGTTTTGCCATTTATTTCAGTGGGGCCAAGATTACACCCCAATCATGTGGACAGCTCATTGAAAAAGTCTGCTCAATTCACAGTGGTGGTCCAAAAAGCAAACAAAATAGTTAGATGAATAAAGAATGGGATAGAAAATAATACTGAGCATATTTTAATGTCAGTGAGTGATACACCCACTTGGTGAATACAATGTTGAATGCTCCTCTCCCTATATGAAAAAAAATACAGAACAGAAACAAAAAGGGTCTAGAGACAAGCTAAAAAAGTGATCAGAGGTGTGGAGCGACTTCCTTTTGAGGATAGATTGAAAAGAAAAAGAGACAGTTTTTTAAGGCAAGAGAGGAGATGGATAAGAAAGGATATGATAGTGGTATATAAAATAATAAATGAGGTACAAATGGTAAATCTGGCTCTCCTATTTATCGCATCTCATAATGTAAATGTAAGGGGACATCCCATACAATTGCATGTCAACAAATTTAAAATAGATAAAAGGGCTTTTTAAAAAAAAAAACAAAACAGTTCATTGGAACAGTGAAACAGACGGCCAAAGGATATCGTTGGAGCCAGGAACATAGCAGGTTTTCTAAATGGGAACACCCACAGTTATGTTGCACTGTGGAACAGATTGTTTAGCATAAGTAGTTAGCACATATTATAAGGGACCATTCAGGGTAGAGTGGCCCATTAACACCTCTGCAGTCATAGGACAAAAAGAGTGGGTTAGTGGGTTACAGACTGTTGAAATAAGCCATGAATCCAGTGTCTCTGTTCAGTCCATGATTTTTGGTGTCTAGCAGAGCAATGAATTGAAGCTCCCCGGTTCGTCTTTTGAAAGTGTTGTGCAGGTTTCCTTTGAGGATTAGGACTGATAGGTCAGATAAATTGTCCCTTACAATATGTGCTAACTACTTATGTTAAACAATCTGTTCCAGCTTGCATTTTATTGTGACAGTGGATGTACCTTTCCCAGACTTGAAGAAGAGCTGTGTGTGGCTTGAAAGCTTGTCTCTCACCCACAGAAGTTAGTCCAGTAAAAGACATTACCCCACCCACCTTGTCTCTCTCTATATCCTGGGACCGACATGGCTACAACTACACTGCATGTGCATATTAAAACAGTTAAAGTAGTCCCTTGCGCCCCCTCTAATTTATTTATTTAATTTATTTATCTCTAATGTGAAAGTCCATTTTCCCAGGTCATTTAAAAATGCCTGTTGATCAAAATATTTTATAATTGTTGGTATTATAAGAAGTGGCGAACTTAGCCTCTAAAGCAATGAGAGCTTGATCAAAGACCTCTGTCAACCCTCCCTCCTGCACACACACACATTAGAACTTCAGTGCAGTTTGTAAGATTTGATCAACAGTAGATCATCCAGTAATGATGGCCAGAGATTTGAAGAATCAAATTGCAATTTTACTACTGAAGCTCAGGAGATGTATTCATATTCTGTTTCAGCTCTCTAGGTAATACAACTTCTGATTTGCGATTTCAGACAATGAATTGCCTAAATAATTCTGTGGCACCTGAGTTGCAAGAAGTTGGTTCATAACATCCTACCACTGTCAATGAGCATTATATTTTTTTTTTTTTGCAACAAGAATTTGTTAGAAGACATTTTTATACTACAGTACAGTTTCCTACACAAAACAGTAGAAACAGCTTACTAGCCAGAAATGCTTAATGATTAGGGTGGTGCACAACTGAAGCATTACCAGTGAACTAGCTCACTTACTGATTTGTTGCCAGGTAGCGAGCCAATTAGCAGTGCTGGTTATTATTTACATTTCATGCTATATATCACTAAAAATGTGTTGTTGATTTATCATTTATATTGTTGTATTGTCAGCATAATTTATTCAGATCATGCTGAGAAACCTGGAGAATTAAGTAATAAAGAGAATGGCATGGAATATGTCTGTATTCGGAAATATTTACTTGGTTTTTAATGAGAATGCAATGTTAAGGTAAATCATAGATTACTTGGCTATTAAATTGTTTTGGAAGCAAACCTGTTAAAAGTTTATTCCTTATATTTTCTGTAAGAAAGTGGTTTGCTTTATTTCTAATTTGATTTTTCTGTTAAATAAGTTGATTTTATATTCATTGGCTTAAAGACTAAAATCATACAAACCCAAATGACTGGTAGATTACAACAAAGGCAATGGAAATTAATATTGTTTGAGGTTTCCAGTGTCCATTATTTATTAGAAGGCTTTTTCTTCTCTATTCTCTTGCTATGTATTATAACTGTATCTTCCTAATGGAAATCAGACTTAGTTAATTGTCTTTTTGGACTTAGACATTTTCTGTGGCCCATTCTGAAAGTATAATATATGTGGTTGTACAAATAGGGGGCAAACCGCTGATATCTACAGGGTGTAAATACTAACTATGTTTAAGGGCTCTCAAAACATGAATAAAATGGAATTAGTATTCCATATTACAAAATAGAATATGAATTTATCAAATTCTCTGAGAGGGGCGTGGGGGTGTCAGTCTTTTCTCCAAATCCCGAACTTTGACCCAGGAGACTTTTTTTCTACACAGGATATGCTCTGCTAACCAGCAAAGAACTACGGTATGTGTGTTTTGTACGTTTTTTTTTTCTGGAGGGGTACAGAATTTTTCTAGCCCCATTGTATCCCTTGATGTGATATCCCATTGCGTAATAATCTCCCACCTTGCCCTACTGAAATCTTGTTGACTTTCTGGTGGTCTGGAAATTTGTCCAGTGTTGTTCTTCTAGTCAATAATCCTTGCTTGGAAGTGTACTGTACTTTTTGGAAAAATCCTGGAAAAAATGTTCATGGTTCAGAGACAATGCAATTTCTTTAGAAGTTCGCGGAAATTATCTTTCTCTAGTGCCAAGAATTCAGTATGAAGTGAAAAAAGTGTCTGTTTTTTCATGGATCTATAAAAAAAAAAATTTTTTTTTGGCTACTTTTGCCAATGGTGCTTATTCCCCCCCCCCCCCCATGCTCTAATATAAATGTAGAAACAAATAAAACACATTTCCTCTAGTATATCAAAATATGGTGATCTTCTGAAAGTGATCTTTTATTTAGACAGCCCTATTGACCCCCGCTTGATTTTCCTGCCAGCTTCATGGCACGATTCTCAACTTTTGGAACATGCCTACCCCTCCTCTTCCCTGCCTCTTTCCGCCCCTTCCCCTGAGCATGCCCCATCCCCTCTCTTCCCCCTTCCTCCCAGCGCCTCCTGCACGCTGTTGAACAGCTGTTCCGCAGTGTGCAGGATGGAGCAGTTGAAAAGCAGGGCCGTGGACATTACCGCTGACCCCAGTTTGAGAAACGCTGCATTAAGGTATTGTTGGCTCTGTTATTTTGGATTCCATATTCTCTTCTCAACTCTCATTGGGGACAGGTACTGTGCATACCTCACACCTACATTTTCTCAATATGAGCTGTTCTTATCTATGGTATGATGAGCTGCCAACAAAACGGTTGTAAAAGTCTGTAATTAGTGCAATTAGCTGTTTACACGCTAGCCTCTAATGAATCCAGAGGAGTTTATTGACGACTGAGTAAATAATCCACAGTTAAAAAGTCAATGATCCACAAAATAAAAATTAGGAAAGAAAAAAACTCTGTGAAGGTGTCATTGCATAACAGTCCATTATAATGCCAAGGAAATTGTCGTGAACTATCAAGGAAATAATTATGTTAGATCAAGTATGACCAGATCTCTGTCCACTTGCCCACTGCTCTAGCAGCACAAAAAAGTTGAAAAGTTGTATTAAGTATAGAAGAATTCCTGGCTGGCATAACGGCAGCATGGCTGGCTCTATTCCACCTGCTCCTGGCCCCCTTCTCATCTAGTGTACAGAGTGTACTTGAGCAGGCCAAACACATGGCTGAGTGTGATGCCATAACTTGGGAATTACACTGGGGCTGAATTGGTGTCATGGTGTTCTGCCTCCAGAACTGTGTGTGCATCTGAGGGTTTTTATTGTTTGTACACATGACTTTAAGCCACTCTTCTGCTCTATTCAGGTCCTGCACAGAGTACAGCTCCACCAGATCCAAGGATCTGGCTCAACGGTTCTCTCTTCTCAGCTCTTGCACATTCACTCTTTTTTGAAATGGATGTTAGAATAGTGGTCCTGGCCTTTCCTGGTGGTTGTTACAATCTTGATATCATTGACAGTGAAATTTTCAAAATCAAGAGGCCATTGTTGGTGTGCAAAATTGCTTATACAAAAATGCACTGACCGTTACATGGATGTAGCAAATGGTGCTAAACCAGCATTTTTCACCCAATTTGCATTCACAATTGCAATAACTCTATATGAAGCTGTTGGTGTATTTTTGCACATAGTCCTTAGGCCTCCATTTTGGAAAATGTATCCCTTAATATAGGCTAATGAACTACTCTTGACTTATAAGTTCATGGTGCCTTTATGTGTTTACTTCATTTATTTCTTATATGAGAGAGCACAACAGCATGAGGTAAGGAGGGAATATTTGTGGCTAAATATCAGTGATGTTTATTATTTTTGTGTCACGACTACCTTACAATTTATTAACGATTATTTTTGCGTATAATTAATGTTGCATTCCAGCGTTTTAATAGTCAGCATCATTCATTGTATTTTAATGTGATAGTCAGAAAAATATATGGTCCTCTCCTCCCCCCATCTGTGAACAAGTGCTTACAGCTGTAGAGCTTGGTCACTATTAGATTGATTAATTCCTGGGTTTGTTAGGCCCAACTCTCGGCTTTTATACTAACAGGTCAATTAGCTTTTCTCACACAAATTCCATCAGATGTTTTTTCTAACAGGACAACAAGATGCTCATGCTGGCTTTAGAGGTGTGCACCCAAAATAGGGGTTGCCACTGGAGATCTACATGAATGATTATATTATTTTGTTGTTGTTGTTGTGGGTTGTTCATTTATATCCACCCATGTCCTTTTATCTGGATAATTCGGCTTCCTGTTTGACTTCTGGATGCAAAAAGAGAGAGACTGCAACTGAGGATTAAATGAGTTTTACATGGTGGCTTCATGAAATATGGACTTTGTTTCATTTTGAGATTTATGTCATGCTCAGCATACTATTCTCTCTCTCTCTCTTTTTTTTTTTTTTTTTTTTTTTTTTTTTTAATATAAGGCATCAATGATCTTTGAACATATCCATGCTGGAGGAAGGTACTGCATTGCCATGCAGGTTTGCTGCAGAAAGTGCAGCATATTGGAGTACTAGGGTTATTTTCACGTCTTTCTCATAAGCACACAAGTGTGGAAGAAGTCCATGGAATAAAAGTTTATTTTACATTTTTTGACTTTTTCTTGTTTGTACTAAGGCTATAAAACCTGTTTCAGAAAGACAGAGTTTAGTTTTTGTAGTTTTCTGTCTTAAAGTATCTTTCAGGAAAAGAGTATCTTCACATCTCTTAAAGGTGTGACAGCTTTCAAATGCATTGTTGTCTGAATTGTTGATTAAACAAAATGGTGCTGATTGCAGCAGGGTGGCTAACTGTGGACAGGAGTAGCTACTGCAACCCGCTCACTAAGAAGTCATTTATCAAAGTTTTATCTGATTTCAGAGGCATTGGATTTATCAGTCACAGTTTATAAATGGCATGTCATCAGGATCAAACTGAAAGGATACCTCACCCGAGTGCTGTTATAAAAGCAACTGTAAACATTCTCTGCAGATATACGTGTCCTTGCACTAGAAGGTATTTTATGCAACAAATAATTCAAACTACTTTTAATATTTATTCATTTTTAGATTTTTTTTGGGGGGGGGAAGGGTTTGTTTATTTCTAATAAACAGGAAAGTTTTAAAAGCATACACATCTGTAAGTAAAGATCAGCCATACTGTATCAGTACAATGTTCTGTTTACAAGGCCCCAGTTCTTGCTAGTACATTTGCAGGAAAGCAGCATAGGAACAGTGATTTGCTATTGCAGTCCCTTTGTAAAGTAGAAAGGAGGCAGGAGAGAGACCGTGAAAGTTCAGATAAGTTTGTTTTAAAAGTGTTGAATAGAGATGCATACATTTAAGCGTGAAACAAACAGCACAGACATTAGTCACATTACTTAATGTGTTATTGAAGTTTCTTAGATTCTATGATCACGATATAGAACCTATCTAGAATAGAATCAAACTTTGGATGTCCAAGGGTTCATCTTCTTCTCAAATTGATGGCAATTTTCTTATAATATTTCCAGGCCATTCCCATTTGTCATGATTAAGAACATTCGAAGCAGAACCAAAGACAGCGACAAGCTAAATAGTACTACAAAAATATAATGCAGAAGAATCGGTACATAGACTTATAGTAGTTGGAGAAGGAAAAAACATATGAGAGCTTTGAGTTCATCCCCATAAGGGAAAGCTAAAATCACACCAGATACTTAACTGATACTTCACTTGATCTTAGAAATAAACCTGTTAGATACCTGAACCTCAGAGTCTTGGATTTGACTTTTTGAATGATGAAACCATTTGAGATTCAAATGCAATGCTGAGGAAGTTTTATTAAACTTATAAAAATCCATTTGAATCTAAATTAACCTTGGTTGTTCTTTAACTAGTCTAACAAAGAAAGTGCTAAAACCCCAGTAAGACAGACATTTTGCCAACTAATCTGAATTCCAGGACTTTTTTTTTTTTACCCAATTTTTAAGTTGCAAAATTAAAAAGTAAATTGTTTATTAAGGGGAGGAAAACTGCCAGACACCCTTTGAAAACAGATATAACATCTTTAAGCGATTACGGAGGCAAATCTTATTGTCTGTGGAAATGAGTTCTGCACAGTTATTTCTTTTATTGCTGTGCTGAATGTAAAGCATTACTCAGTTTAATAAATCCTACTGTATCTCTCACTCTGTGTAGGCTGATATAAATATCTCCAGTTATGTCCTATTACCACCTTTGTACAGCTAATGTTAGGTCTTGATGACTGGTGGCTGATAAATGCAAAACCTCATTTGGTTTGTGAGTGATTGAGCGCTAACACTGTTTAGATTTCTTAATATACTTGTATTAGCATGAATAAGTAATGAGTATGCCAGGCTTTTTTGAATATTTGATTGTATCTTTATAATGGATTTGTGTCTCTCTCTTTGTGCTAATGTCATTGTAACTTTGTTGGTGTCATAACACCAAACCTTTGCAATCGATCTTTATCAGTGCATTTTAAGTCAATTACCCTCTCATGGCCAAATTACTGTGTCATAATACTTTTCTTATAAAAGAATTCTGCTTATTGCATTTAGGATACAAATAGGTACTAATTCTACCTGTGGTATATTTCTCACTCATGAAGTTCATTGTGTCTTGTATTAGTGTATTGATCTGTGATTTTGCTGCACTCTCTTCTATCAGCATATTGCTAAAAAGCTAGAAGACCTGTATTTATGTATAAATTCCAGCCTCTCTCAACTTGCACTATTTATTAATGGAATAAATGGGGTCTGATTATCAAATCATGTGGCCCAGGACTTTGACTTTTGAAAATTGGGACTATAATGTCCAAAATCTCATGGAAATTTTCCATCATTTTGGAGATGAATAAGTACTGAAAAATACTTGCTTTGTCAAGGGCCTTGGAGGCTTCTGGTACCCCAAAAATTACTATGTACAGTTGCACTAGATTTTGTCTCATCAGCCTTCAGCACAACTAGTCTTGACACATTCAGAAGAAAATTAAAGGCATGGAGGAAAGGAACAGGAGATGAAAGGAGAGCACTTCACTGGATTAGCAACTTTCTAATGAATCTCAAATCTGTTCTGTTTTTTCCCATTTAAAAAATTCTGGACAGAAAAATAGACAAATAAAGTTAGCATATAATGAGGTATATGTTGGGCCTGTATTGTGCTGCTTTCTTTATGTAAAATAAACCTCCATTTTAAGATGCAAAACCCCATGCTTTTCCAGTCCTGGGTCATTCTTGAGGAGAAACTTCCTGTCATGAAAAGCTGTGTTGGTAGACGTGATGTGATTTCAGGCCGTGACAGACCTAAAATACATTTCTGATATAAGGCAGGCTTTGAACCCTGGGCTCTAGAGGGGCACAGCTGTAACCAACTATGCAGGACTGTAGTGAGGACTTTATTTCCAAATAAGCTAATAACAATATCATGTACATTTCAAAAGACCAAACTTGCTTTCTAAATTTGTCTGTGCCTTGGGTTCTTAACTGAGGACTGTTCAGAATAAACAGTACAGGATTAAATTAATGAGCCCCACTTGCTACAATAAGTCAGCAGGAATCTAGCAAGAGGTCCCTGCGGGGTTAAAACACCTGCTAGCAGGGTATGTCAAGAGAAAAAAACCTGCCAAACTGTTATAGAAGGCTGCAATCAAAAAACATCCAGTGGAAACATCCTCCCCATGCATCTTAGTGACAAATGCACCAATTCAGACTTTCCTGCACATTTATGGCAACCCCTCTCCCCTTGTTTTTCTAAGGGTTCCTACATTCTGAAGGGCCTTCCAGCTTCCTTCTGACTTGCCTGCAGCCTTCAGTCATGCATAATTTTCTTATTCACCCCCCACATGCTCATGTTTTTAATCAGACTCACTCTCCGTGGATTCCTACCATATGTACCTAAGCCCCCCTCCTTTTAAGACACGTGCAATGCGTTCTATGCATGGGTCAGAGGTGTGCATATCTGTTCCTGTGAGAACAAGCCATAAATTACATAATTTGGCAGAATTACCTGGGAGAATCAGATGGGTCAGATCTCACACTGGTCTTTCACAGCGTGAATGAGTATAGCATGGGTCTGCTGTTGCCAAGTGCATAAGCATCCTTACCTCCTCCCTGGGAAAGCTTAGCCTCTGAATGTTATGTTAGATGATCAGATGCATACTTTGGGATGTTCTCCAGATTCATCTTTAAAAATGTGAGTCACTCAGTGTTGTCTACACAAAGTCCTCTCATGGCACCTGTCTGAATATGAACTGTGAGTCCATGCTGGGCAAATAGCTTTGGAGAACAACAAATTTTATGATCACAGTATCTAAGTCACCACAAGTTCTCCCCGTTTTTTATGGAAATACGATGCTGCTAATGTAAAGATGACTTTGCTTGACTAAACCATTCCCTCAATATACTGGGATATTTTTAAAAAGTACTCTATATGCTGTATGAGTGCCCTCCTATCTTTACTGTCCTTGCTGCTGCTAATTGGAGATGCCAACATGCTATCTTAGACTCATTTAGCTCCCAGATGTCTTGGATGAGAGGCTGTTTAGTGAAGTGAGCCTGGTCTGGTAGTTTGAGAGAAGGAACATGAGAACTTTTCATGAGTATTTTGCAAGAACATGTTTTCTGCAATTTGTGTGTCTGTATGGGTTGGAACAAATGATTATTCAGATGCTGGTGTGTGGTTTGAAGCAATATGGTCAGCGTTTAGTCCTCTAGAAACATCTTAAAAGTTAGGTTTTCTAATGCTGTGTCAGCAGAAAGCTGTGTCTTCTTTCACATTCACATTACATTTTCCCAGGAGAGGGTGCTGAATAGATACCTGGTGATTGGCAGTACTCATTTCTGCTGCTACTATCACCACCACCACTGAGTGACTATTTACGATAGTGTTTATATTAAATGAACTAAAAATACACTCCAGTGGGTGCAGGTGAAGGCAACATCTTCTTTCCCAATTTTATGCTTGTCAGTAAAGAGTAAGGACTAAATCTTACTTCATTTACTTAGAGGATGTGCCCTTAAGTATGTAATCACAGACTTTTAATAACACTAGGTGAAAATCATAAAATATAGAAAACCTAAAATAAAATATACAGAAAAGCTTTACTAAAAAAAAGTAGGTGGTGCAATTGTTCATGATGTTTGAGAACTTTTGTTATTTTTTATCTAAGGGTGACATTTTCAAAGGATGGGTATAACTCTGTTCTCACTAAGGTCAATGATAAAACTCCCTAAACTTTCAAATTAATCTAACACATAAGGCTAGAGAGCTTAGCCAGGACTTTGTAGCAGAAGTCATTTGTGCATTATATAAGGGAGTGATTGGGAATCCAGGACTTCTGTGGTTCAGAACATATATCTTCACTGCCCCCTAATACTCATCATGCTTAGCTCTCATAGCACTTTTCATCTGTAGATCTCAAAGTGCTTCACAAAGAGTGTAAGTATTAGAGCAGTGCTGAGAAAGGTAATTCTGTTTCATGGAGCATTTTGATATTATGAAATATGATTTTATTCTGATTAGGAATGAAAAATAAAAATTTTGAAATTCTCCATGAAAGGTAATAGAGCCTTAGAGCTCCAGGCCAGTCTGGTTGGTGGGCTGCCCCAGAGCCACACACCCGGAAAGGCCTTGGGTCTGTAGTATTCATTTAAATGGAATAAAGGAGCCCAAAGAATCAAAGGTATTAACCTTACCCTGGAACTGCCCAACATTAAACAAGGTTCAGGGTCTGATATACAGAGTCTTCAGCCTGCTTAGTGCCACAGCAAACATAGTCCTTGAGCTATATCAGTAGGCCTTTTTGTTTGGATTAATTCAGTCGCCTGTCTCCCTTTTGCACCTTTTCCCATCAACATTTGTTTGTATAGGTTATTGTGACATTTTATGAACTTTCACTCACTTTTGATGGTTGTGCTTACAATTAGGGTAACTTTGTAGGTCCAGTTATTACAACAGGTCCCCAACTCTGAGGAGGGCTGCCCCAGAGCTATAGACCCTGGAAGCACTGCAACGTCAGGCTGCTGAGGAGCTGGGACTCTCAGGGCTGTCAAGATCCTGACTCCCTTTCTGTTGTCCAGGTGGGCCACCAAGAAATTGGGTGCCTGGAAACCTGGGCTGACGAGAAGCTCGGTGATTGAGCTAGCAGGAAACCAGGATTTTTTCAGGTTTCCATCAGATCCCTGTCTACTTTCTGGAGGAACATGATCAAAATTGACATGTCTGTGAGGAACATTTTGGTTTCAATGAATTGTCAAATTCTGACAAAAAATGTTTCATCAGAATTTTACTGGCCAGCTGCAGTAAGTATAATTAATCCCATTTTAGAGCTGAGCAAATTGATTCACAGAAGAATGAAGTGTCCTCCTGGTCTCCTGAGGCCTGTTTAGTGCTCTGTCCACTGAACTACCCTGACGTCCCATCTCTCTTTCTCTGAAGATTGAGAGGCTGCTGCTCTCCATCACCATTCAATCTGAAAGGTTTATATAAAATACTAGTTTAGCATAAACAAGTTTTCTCTATGAAGCTCATAATTTGCATAAGGCAGACTTACCTTGATGAAACTAGGGAGTTTGATGGTTCTTTGCTCTTCACCACCTCATGCTCTTCAGATGGATCCAGGAACTGAGAAGCCTTTTTCATTTCTTTCTCTGGTTGCCCCTCCCCTTTTGGTCACTAGAGGACGATAATAAGCTCTTCTCTTACTCCTATCACATTTTTTTGGACCGCTACCAATCTATCCTTGCCTAGATTCAAATATTTTAAAATCTACTTATTTCTTTTAGAAAAAATATAGTCTAATGAAAGCTATATTGCATGGAGAAGTCACCTGCAGGTATTACTTGGGAGAAAAGCAGGACCTGAGAAAGGAGCTGATGGCACTTTTGTTTATTTTGCTCCATATTTAAACATTTCTATGGTGATTAGTGCTTTAAAAATACCAAAGATAGATAGATAGGTATAAGAAACTGCTGCATATAGCAATAAGTAGTGAAGTTAAAGCTTTGGGGTTTATAGGACTAACTATCCTCCCTTAACAGCTCCCAGAGCTTGATTCATTCTTTTTGAAGTTGCAGCTCACAGAACTATCTGACCCTTCTAAATATCTGAAGGCTGCTTCATGCATAGAGAAGTTTCACTGATGTTAATTTTTAACCACCTGGTACTCTTATTGTTTTTTCCTTTTTTTACATCTTCATCTCTATTTCATGACTCAAAATACATAGATAATTTTCATATAAGAAAGGCAGCATTCGTTATCCAAATGAACCCACATCTTGGTTAAAAAAATCATGGTAACGTCCCATTTTATAGAAATTATAAATGACCCCTGCCAATCATTGAACACCTGCCCGTGTGTTTGTTCAGGCCTGGGATCCTAAATCTGTGGCCTAATTCAGGTCACTTAATTGGCAGTGTTGAGTGCTCTCTCTGTGCCATCTGGCAGATTACCAATAAGAATAAATCATATGAAGATGGAATAATGATGTTGCTGGCACCTGTCTGGCAGGCTGAAGCCCATTTGCTTGTAAGCCACATCATACCCTGAAAATTTAACAGAAACATACTGTTCATACCTGGCAATGAACTGAAGTGGGTCAACAAATACCTGGAGGTTTGGAGAGCAGGGTAGAAAGGCTGCATTTTATCAACCCATTACCAATGGTTTGTTAGCCTGTCTACTAGTCTGAGCAAATTTGCTATGAAGTCCAATTGTTGCTGAATGCCATTTCAGATTATGTCTGAGTTACATTCATGAAAAATAAATCAAGCAAACAAGAAAAGTTAACGCCAAATGGTACATATGTTGTAAAAACCTGTTTTGGAAGGAACACAGTATCTAACCCATATAGTGTGACAAAGTTCCTCCTCTGGCTTGGTGGGTCCTGCACTTTTTGGCAGATTTGCTCGCCTCAGAGGTTCACGGCAGCCCTCAGTTTGGCCACTTCTGCTAGAGGCTCAAACCTGCCATTCACTCAGCTAACCTCATCACTGGACAGCACGGGGGAAACAGAGAACAATCTCCGCAGTCTCTGTTGTGCCACCTAGTGGGTCAGGGACAGGCCAGATCCCTTTCCAAATTAGACCTTCCCTTCTGGTGTTGCTCACAAACCAGATCACATCCTCCTGTGTCCGATCAGGAGTTGTGGAGGATGGGGGGAACCCGGGCCCACCCTCTACACCGAGTTACAGCCCAGGGCCATGTAGATAGCAGCTGTCTACAATGTCTCTTGTATCAGTTGTGTGACAGCTACAACTCCCTGGGCTACTTCCCCATGGCCCACCCCCTCAGCACCTTCTTTTTCCTCACCACAGGATCTTCCTCCTGAAGCCTGATCATGCTTGTACTCCTCAGTCCTCCAGCAGCACGCCTTCTCACTCCCTGCTCCTTGCACACACTCCACTAACACAGTTGTATTATTCTTTTTAAAATTGTTTTTTAAAAAGGAACATTAGTCTCAATACTTGTTTATTTTTGTGTATGACCCCAAAACTGTCATATTCACACTTTTCTAAAGTGAAAATGCTCAAAACAATATGAAGTCTTGATAATTTTATGTAGTAAAATGGCATACGTTTGACTGTGTGGCTTTACCTTAAAGATAGTGCTGTAAGGGGAAGTTTGAATGAGAGGAGGAGGAGAAAATAAAAATAATTTCAAATGTATACATATTAGAAGGGAGGGATTTAAAACTATGTTCTCTGTACTCAACTTCTAGAGGCAATATTTGGCTGTGAATATTGGACTAAACATTTAGAAGCAAATACAACCTCTCTATATAATCCTAATATGACAATTAAGACTTTCACAGCAGTAACCAACCTTTTCACTTTTACAGTTCTGTTTCAAATTCTGTGCATCAATGACTTTCTCCTTTCAAAGCTGGTTGTGGGCAAGTAACAAGTTTAAAACTTCCCTCAGATTTGAAAGTCTTTCCTCTTTGTTGATAACGTCCATATGAACTAGGGTACACTGGTGCAACCTCTTCCACTTCCCTGGAGTTACTCAATATTATTATTTGTTCTACTGTGGCCCCACTCATGGACCAGAGCAAACGCAGAGCAAAAAGACACTGGCTGCCTGAGCAGAGCTTACACATGTGTAGTTGGGTGGCAGCATTTAGTTCAATGAGCCACTGACCAAAGTACTGTCAAAAATACTACTGTGTTATTATTTTATTTCACAGACAAGTCTGAAGACTGATTTTCTTACTTGTAGTTTAAAGGTGGGATTTTTCAAAAGCATTCAATGGAGCTTGACTTCAATGGGTGCAGTTAGGTCAACACTGAGTGCTTTTGAAAATCCCACCCTAAATCAACAACGTCAAAGTATAAAGGATGAAGAACATCACCTAGGAATTACTTTGTGTCTTGTTTGTTCCAAGATTTTTGTATAGATTTTTTTTAAGTAGCCGTGGATGACCGCTTAAGTTCATTGCATATTTCTACTAATTTGCCAATTTAATATGTGCAGTTACAAGATTAATCCGTGAGTTTTATCTTTTGTAAGCATCTTTGCACAACTGAGACATTTCTAGCACAGTATCCTATCATCATTTACATCCTATTGCTGGCCTCAGCAGAGTGTGGGAATACGTTGTGTACTCCATATATCTTATAAATGAACAAACTATTTTGAATTTTAAAGTCCTTACTTTCTGAACAATAATTTCATGCTGTGCAATTAAAGTAGTGGTAGTAATGTAGATATTTTATTCTGTGCTATGTTTGTTTTTAAGCAGGCCTTTTCTACTGTATTTTCTAGATGTAAAGAACTAAACATTCAAAACTCAATATTTTTTTGCTAAATCTCATTCTCCACCAAATGACTAGTGGATTTGAATGCCTGTAGCAAACTACCGCTCTGTAGATTTCATCCTGATTATTAAACATTGAATGTGAGCAGCTAAGCAAGTGAAGAGAACAGATATACTCCAGTTTATGTAAAGTTAGTAATGAAAATAAAAATTGTTATCTGTGTAGATGTGTTGTTTGCTTTACATTATATTTATACAGTGTATCTTTGTTTTACACTAAAGTTTTTTAAAGATATGACAAGTGATTATTTCTGTAAGCATGTACCCTATCCATTATTAAATTGATTATTCAAATCTCATTTAAAACAAGAAGCCAGATGGCAATACTCCAGTATTTGTTGCTACTGGCAACCACCAATCCAAAACTGAATGATTTTCCATGTTTCATTGCAGATGAGGGGATTTCTTCATATGTAGTAAAAAGTAGAGAGAACTAATAAGCAATTAAAAATTAGATTTTTATTGATTATTTTAGAATAATCTTTTCATTGACAGAGTTGCACTTTTTTGTTGACCCTGTAAAGTATTAGGTCTGTTTCTAGGTACAAAGACTTTCTTTCCTATGTTCATTTTTATTAGAGTATTATTGTTATTTTTTAGTTTTCACAAAAACAAGAAACATATTTTTACATTTTCAGGGTAATTGTTATTTTAGGATCCTAATAAGGGTGCCTTACTAATCAATCAAAATAATGAGTGTCCTGTGAAATTATAGAAAAACAAAACTAGAGAAGGTTCAGAATCTAAACATTGGCTGATTGCTGATATTTGGGATTCAAGTCAAAGAAATACACACATCTGTGGATATACCTCAAAATTATATAGTATTATATAGTAATGACATTTGAAGAAATAATGTTTAATGTCCCTTCAGCTGTACACACCCCAAATCAGGCTGAGTCCACGTTCAAGTCCCATTGTGAGACTCAAGTGTTTTGGCATATCTTCTAGTGAACATATTGCAAAGTGGTTTTAGCAATGAGGGTTCTGCAGCCAACCTCTCAAATCAACTGGTCAAAACCAAATAATTTTAAGATAAGGGGAGGAGAATCTGATTTGCTTCTGAAAAGGAAACATTTCTGTTGTAAATGTACTTAATGGCACCTAGATATTGCAGTGACTGGCACCTTAGAAAAGATAACCACAATACTAAAGCGAAATATGCGTATGACCATTTTTTCAATAGGGTGCATATGAAGGGAGATGGCTGTCTTGCAATACAGCTGACTTGCTCATGAACACTTGATGCACACATACTGAGCACAGTTGAACCACAGCGAGGCCAGCTGATTGGCCACTCCACCAGATTAGCTGAGGAAGTCAGCAAGCCCGGTCTTTTGTGCACCCGCAGCAACTGATCTGTGGCTGCTCAACGCTTATGCCCTCAGCCGCTATGGCTCCTGTGCCTGCCTTGTTCCCAGCCCTGCTCCTGCCTTGCTCCTTCCCTCCCGGTCTGCTGCAGCCCTGCTTCCCTACTTGCTTCCTGACTTTGGCTCTGAGCCCCGGCTTTGGTTCCTGGCTCCAGCTCTTCACTTCTGACTCCTGCTGTGACCACTAGGCCTTTCTCCTGCTCCAACCACTCCTACATCCCAGTTTACCTGTGTGTTGAGTGTATACTAACTAGGCACACCCATTTGAAAATGGGCCCTACTATTAATAGCAACTGGTCTTGTGTTGCATCCATTTCCCCAACCCTTCTTTCTCCTTGGATGTCCTTGGCTCACAATGAAATTGACGACAAAATGTGCCATTGGGACATTCGGTCTACATATTATTTCTTTAGACTGTAAGCTTTCTGGGTCAGGGACCTGCCTTTTTGTATGTTAGTAAATTTTGTACCAGGTGTGTGGGTGCTGTATACAATTTTGGTGGCATACATAATCCCCTCTGAGAGAGGATGAGAAAATGAGCCATAAATGACAGATGTTAGTCACATAGCTTAATGGGCTTCTGATGGCAATCATATACTGACGTGATAAGGACTGTACAAGAACCTATGTAGAATAGAATATACAATTAATAAAATACACTTTTATCCTGTGTATCCATTTCAAGAAGGTTTCAATTTCTACATTAAAAGATTTTCACAGCATTGTTTTTTCTTTTTTTAAAAAGCACTGTTAACAACAAACGCAACCAAGTGCCATAATTCAGAGACTATTTACATTATGGTAATTTCAAGGAACAAAGTATTGCCTATAAGTGCTCTAATGGCAAAAGTGTGCTAGCGTACATGTTCAGTTTCTAATCAAACATTGCAAAAATTCATTAATCAGTATTTCATAGTTCATTACAGTCTGACTAATTTTGAAATCTCTCATGTAAATTGATTAAATGTCTTCAGCGTTCAGATAAATGGGCTTTTGTTTTAAGCAACCTTTACTGAGAAGTCCATATTTCTCCATGACTGAGTTCTGGTAACATTTGACTGTCATGCCTGACATACTAGCCAGTTGCCATTAGACCCCTTCTGTCCCCGCTTTCCAAATATCTTATTGGCCAATGGAGAGAAAAATATTCTTAAATTCTCTTTAGACATAGCAGGTCATCGTTATAAGTGCCCGGCTATTTATTGTAATAATTCAATAAAGCTTTTATTTATTTATTTATTAATACAATTCTTGCCCTGTTGTATAAAGGAATTGGCTTGTTAATGTGTATTTTAAATAGCAGACATATGAAAGTCCTAGGTCGGTGCCCAAACCCCTTTTTCCAGAAAAGAGCTGCATGGGGGGGGGGGGGGGGGAGGGGGATTATTCTGCTGTCACAATTACAGCCTTAGAGCCTTGTATGCACAGGTGTTCTAGAGGTAAGTTAGGGTGCAAGCAGCCTCCCTAGCTCTCCTGTGCACCCACACAAGCGGCCGCCATATGTTGGCACCCAGTACTGGGCAGTGAAAGGAGTAGGGACTGCTATTCTGCAAAATGCCCTGCTGTTCCACTCCGAACCTAATCCAAAGCCCATTGACAAGGCCAGACAGCTGCATACTTGGAGTTTGCTAATCACAATGGGAGGATGGAATAGAAAGTTATTGAAAAGAGTGAGTGAATAGCGACATTGGTTTTAGGTGACCCTGACATATTATTGTTTTGGCTAGAAATACTAGAAATGTTTTGAGATAATGAGCAATTTGTTGAAATTGGGAGATTTGGTGACCCAATAGAGGTGGTTATGCTGACCCACTAGGAGTCACTTTAGGTTATATGATTTGTTAGAGTTAGCTATAAAAAATTAGGTAACAGTAAATACCTTGGAGCAGTCTGAGGGAGCTTTTCATCGGGGAAGGAACTGGTATCTAAATTCCCTATCAGCTGGACGGAAAGAAGGAAGCCTGGTTGGTGATTGCTCAAAAACATCTCAGACTGTGGGTAACTACATCTGGGATGTCCTAAACCTATTGCATATGTGTGTGTGTGTGCTTAATATCTAATAAATAGTAGTTTTAGGCAAGAGCTTGCTTGCTTGTATCAATCATATATCAGCTGGAAGCATTGTGTTCCCATTGATTTATTCCTGACATTGCCTGGAGACAGAGAAACAGTTAAGTTACCACTGCTTTGGGTTCTGAAAATCCTGGGTAACATGCTACCCAACCCATTGTCATTCTCATTTTACATAGCTTTTTCTGGAGCTAAAAATGACTAAATAGGTCCCTGAAATATAAATATGCCATAAACTCTCAACCATGAAAGCTGCTTTGTACAACTCTGATGCTTCAAGGCAACATTAGAGTCTCAATACAAAGTAATCTTCCAGTCAGGTAAGGACAGCACAGTGGCTCTGAGGAAAAGGGGGCATGACTGAGGCCTTGTCTACACTACCGCGATAAGTCGACCTACGTAACGCTACTTCAGTTACATGAATAACGTAACTGGCGTCAACGTAGCTTAAGTCAACTTATCCCAGTGTCTACACCATGCAGCATTGAGGGGAGATGCTCTCCCGTCAACTTAAACCTTACTCTTCTTGTTCCGTTGGAGTACCGGAGTCAACCGGAGAGTGATCTGCGGTCGATTTAGCGGGTCTTCACTAGACCCACTAAATCGACACCCGCTGCATCGATTGCAGCAGTGCCAATCTACCGGTAAGTGTAGATATGGCGTGAGGTGTTGCTATGACCCAGTGATCCTCAGGGATCAGTTCCTTGGGGTCATAGGCACTGAAGGGAAGAACAGCTTTGAGACTTCTCTAGTTTATGCTAGGTATCAGGCTGGCAGATAGATGGCATCAGGATTGGGAGGGAGAAAAAAGGACACCAGAAAATGTCACCAGACCAGACAAGGGAATCTGGTTCACAGTTGATATGAGTATTGACCTTGCCACTAATTTCCCATTTTTTACAAAGTTATTGAATTGTTTACCCTAATTCTGCATCGTTGGGTAAGTCAGAGAGGTGTATAACTTCCATGTTATCTTCTAAAATATTAATACAGCAAAGATGCCAACAGTTACTCTTTCTGTGCTTCACATTGCACTATTGTGCTATGTAAAGTTTTAGCACTGTGTTTTAGAGCCAAGAATCTCCATCCAGCGATCAGTGGTCATAGCTGAGAAAAATATGATTTTTGATTAGATGTAAAATGAAAATATATCATTATTGCCTAGTTTGCCAATAGTTACTTAATTCACCAATTCATTTATTCTGTGGAAAATGTTAGTGTCAACATTCAGCTAATGAAACCTAAGCAGCATCCTCTTGGCTTTTAAACTGATTTGGGATTTATTTCTGAACGATCTAAAAATAGCTTCCCCCCCCATCACACTAAGATATAAAAAAGTAAGGGTTTTTTTAATGCAAACTCACCTTACACTGATAGATAAGAAGCAGCCATGACCTTCAATTGTGTAGGGAAGTATACAGGACTATAATTTTCTACTCATAGCCAGGTTTTCATCACCTGTTGTGTCAAATAAACATTCAATGTATATATTAGAATGTGACATCACAGCTACATATCTGACACTCCATGTTACCCTTACAAACATAGGAGTTACCATACCAGATTGCAATTAATTGTTCATCCAGACCAATATCCTTACTCTGACACAGCTAGTACCAGATTTTTCACAGGAAGGTGCAGAGCTCCAATAATTGATATTCAGGTAATAGCATGCCAATGGGATGGCAGCATATTCCTAGTCCCAAGCAGTTAATGGTTTATATCCTGAAGTTTTAAAGTTGATATCCTTACTCCAGTTTTGTTCCCAACTAGTGTAACTGTGGAGGTTATGTTTGAATTGATTAATCTTTTTTGGAATCCTACTAAACTCTTGTTCTCAATACTATCATGCAGCCATGTGTTCCACAGCTTACCTTTTATACAACACATTATTTTTTCCTTTTATCAAAAAAGTATTCCCTGTATTTAAACTCATTAATTTTTAATGTCATTGGCTATCCCATTCTTTTTGTGGTCTGAGAGAGGAGCATTCGTATGAAAAGGTCATTTCACACCATTTTATATA
Source organism: Macrochelys suwanniensis (assembly GCA_033296515.1). Lineage (NCBI taxonomy): Eukaryota > Metazoa > Chordata > Testudines > Chelydridae > Macrochelys > Macrochelys suwanniensis. Next base: position 22,073,018 of record CM065787.1, on the reverse strand, counting down.
CTTTCATCACTTTTTTGTCTCCTCTTTAAACTAAATACTTCTAATCTTTTAAGTCTCTTCTCACATGGAAGTGTTGTAATGACACCAGTTGATTTGGTTGCCCTTCTCTGTTACCATTTCTGTTTCTGCTGTAGCCTTTCGTGAGATGTGGTAACCAAAACTGAAATAGGAAGACAGCTGTACACCTGATGAAAAACATTTAGGTAGCGCCATTTGACCTCAGTGGAGCCAAATTGAGGATCTGACCCAGTATTTTCAGAGTGTGCTGTTGATTTAATAATGGCATTGCAATCTTTTCAATATTATTTTCTGTTTTTAAATGATCTGTCATCTTGTTTGCATTTTTTACTTTTGCTGTATGTTGAGATGAAGTCTCTGTTGGGGTGTCCACAGTGACTTGGTTATTTTTTCCTGCCTGTTTACAGTTAATTTTGAATCTTTCAGTGCATTTGAATAGTTCAGATTGTTCCTTATCTTGCACAATGAATGTAATCATATTCATCATGTTGCTGTATCAACTTATATTTGTTAGGTCCTACTGAAGTTCCTCAAAAATCTTCTTTGATCTTGACTAACTTAAAAAATTGTCATCCAGAAATGCTGCTACCACTCTGCGTCCAGAGCATTAACATAAAAAAGTCTTGCTTGTTACAAGCACCTGAGTTCATGTTGAAAATTGACCATTTATTCCTACTATTTGCTTCCTAGCACTTAACTTTACTTCTCACTGAGTAACTACTTTGGTTCCTTAACAGCTTATTGTGAGAGGCTTTATCGGAGCCTTTTTGAAAGTCCAAATAATTTATATTTATTGGTTCTCCTTTTGGTCTGAATGACATTATTTCTATGTCTTTGTGGTCAAACATTAATTTACTAAATAGTTAATTCTGCTAAATTTTGTATGGATTAAGTTCCCTTGTTATAGACTCTGTTTTATATTTTAGTATGGTCTTAAGATCATCTGTGAAGGAAGGAGGGAACTCTGAAACATAAATAAAGTTTCATTAAAAGTTTTGTAAAGGCCCCTCACCAAAGGCTCTTACGTAAATTAAGTTGGCATGGGATAAGAGGGAAGATCCTTTCATGGATTGAGAACTGGTTAAAAGACAGGGAACAAAGGGTAGGAATAAATGGCAAATTTCAGAATGGAGAGGGGTAACTAGTGGTGTTCCTCAAGGGTCAGTCCTAGGACCAATCCTATTCAACTTATTAAGAAATGATCTGGAGGAAGGGGTAAACAGTGAGGTGGCAAAGTTTGCAGATGATAGTAAACTGCTCAAGATAGTTAAGACCAAAGCAGACTGTGAAGAACTTCAAAAAGATCGCACAAAACTAAGTGATTGGGCAACAAAATGGTAAATGAAATTTAATGTGGATAAATGTAAAGTAATGCACATTGGAAAAAATAATCCCAACTATACATACAATATGATGGGGGCTAATTTAGTTACAACTAATCAGGAAAGAGATCTTGGAGTCATCGTGGATAGTTCTCTGAAGACGTCCACGCAGTGTGTAGCGGCAGTCAAAAAAGCAAACAGGATGTTAGGACTAAGGGGGGATATGATAAAGGTATATAAAATCATGAGTGGTGTGGAGAAAGTGAATAAGGAGAGGTTATTTACTTGTTCCCATAATATAAGAACTAGGGGCCACCAAATGAAATTAATGGGCAACAGGTTTAAAACAAATAAAAGGAAGTTCTTCTTCACACAGCGCACAGTCAACCCGTGGAACTCCTTGCCTGAGGAGGTTGTGAAGGCTAGGACTATAACAGGGTTTAAAAGAAAACTAGATAAATTCATGGAGGCTAAGTCCATTAATGGCTATTAGCCAGGATGGGTAAGGATGGGGTCCCTAGCCTCTGTTTGTCAGAGGGGGGTGATGGATGGCATGAGAGAGATCACGTGATCATTACCTGTTAGGTTCACTCCCTCTGGGGCACCTAGCATTAGCCACTGTCGGCAGACAGGATACTGGGCTGGATGGACCTTTGGTCTGACCCAGTATGGCCATTCTTATGTTCTTAAAGCTTTAAATACTGTGCATTTCAGCTTGTCAACAGAACACCAGGGTCATCTCATTTAAATTGCCTCTGGTAACAGGACCAAGACCCTCAAAAACGCAAAGGCCTTGAATTAACCTAATGTATACACTAGTTTAATTTGTATTTAATGATTATTTCACCAAGCTAGTTAATGTTATTGTCATAAATTTTCTCTTTTTTGCTTCACCCTTTTGCAGTCTTCATTGGCCGAGAACCAGAAGCAATGTAAACCAACAAAATGTATTAGAAGCCTGCCAAGCAATTGGTTTCCCTGGAAACTGTAAGCACAAGAAAAATATCCAATGGTCAGTAGCTCTTCTCTCATTACCTTTAGGTTTTGGTGCTTTAATGATTGGAGGTTCAATTGTAAACTACAGTCTATACATAAAAATGTATATGGTAGTGAAGTGCACCATTTAGCAGTAAAAGTTATTTTTCAGAAATACTGGCACACAACCCACAGATGATTACCAGAGATCTGTGCAACCTATTGTTGTTATTTTTCAAAAGTATGTGTATATATTTGTTCCTACAGTTGCTCTTTTTCATTAGAACCTCTGTCAGGACACATGCTGTAACCAGGGCCGGATTAACTCTCCTGTGGGCCCGGGGCTATTCGATTTTGTGGGGCCCCTGGGGGTTTGGAGTGGGGGAGTGGGCTCAGGGCTGGGGCAGGGGATTGGGGTGTGGGAAGAGGTGCAGCTCCAGCTGGGGGTGTGGGCTCTGAGGTGGGGCCAGGGATGGGACAGGGGGTTGAGGTGCAGCAGGAGGTTCGGGGTTTGGGCTCTAGGTGGGAGTGTGGGTGCAGGAGGGGGCTCAGGGTTGGGACATGGGTTGGGGTGCAAGAGGGAGTGTGGGGTGCTGGCTGCGGCCGGGAAGCGCTTACCTCGGGCGGCTCCTGGGCGGCGGCACAGCAGGGCTAAGGCAGGAACCCTGCCTGCCCTGGCTCCACGCTGCTCTGCTCCCCGAGGTGACCGGCGTGTCCAGCCCCTAGGCAGAGGGGCCAGGCTGCTCTACATGGTGCACGCTGCCCGTGCCCGCAGGTGCTCCCCCCGCAGCTCCCATTGGCTGCAGTACCCGGCCAATGGGAGCTGCAGAGCCAATTCTAGGGGCGGGGCTGCAGCGCCTAAAGCCCCTGCATTAATCCGGCCCTGGCTGTGACATCTAAGTAGTAATTTTGCTAGCTGTTTTTTTTCCAGGTCATCAGAGCTCATAATTTCAGTGACCTTTCAACCAAAGGTTTGACCTTTATAAGATGAACTACTCACAACTTCCATTTTAATTGGCGTATTCCTCCCATCCACTCCGTGGGTATGTATTGCCTTTCTGGTCCTTTCTAAGTCCAATCTGTGTTTTCAGCTATGGAATTCCAACAGACTGAGAAAAGAAGCTTTCAGAGAATGTGCTTCATTTCTGGTTCCTCCTGGTCTCTTTCTTTGCTTTTTTCATACAGCTTTGTGTTTACATATTTAAAGAACTACATCTTGAAGATCCAGTTACTCATGGAGCTGAATTTTTAAAAATAATTTTAAATGCTGGCTTTTTCACACAGCTCGGCTCTGATCCTGTAAGGTACTAACTCCAGCAGGAGATAAGGATCTAGCATCAACCAGCAGATCTTCAGTACTTCACAAGACTAATTTCTTCTTGCTGAGAAAGAGACCTCACTGAGATACAAATAAAATGGTGTCCAATCCTGCCAACCCTTATTGTGTGACAAGTTCACAACCACAAAATCCCACAATGTACTCCATATCACCCAGTGCATGTGGTCTTTAAAACTGCTTCCTTCTCACCACTCTTGTGTCTTTCACCACACAAAGTTCTCCTTTGTCCCTCTGCTTGGACAGCCACTCCAGCTCTTCCTTTTGGAACACAACCCCACTCTACCCAGTAGGCACTCTCACAGCCATTCTTCTGGGAGAGTCTCATGGTTCCTCGGGGACCCAGCTCCCTGGCCAGGAGGTGCTAGTGGGTAAGCCCTTCAGACTCCTGGCCCTTGGCTCTGGCTCTCTGGCTTAGAGCCAGCAGGCAAGTCCCCCTGCCACTCCTCCCTCCTTCACCCTTCTCCAGCCCAGGCTCTTTGGTTTGGGAATGCCAGCCAGAAAACCCCTTGCTTCTCTTCTGCCTTCAGCTATCTCCCAGGAACTGCTCTTCCTGACTGAGCCAATCTGCTCTGACCTCTGGCAGCTCCTTCTACCAGGCCTCTTATAGGCCCCCAGGTGCTGCCCCTCCCACTTACTTAGTCCAACTGGGTGCATCTGGACTGGAACAGAAGAGCTGAGTGCTGTTACATTAAATAGGCCAGCTATCCTGTTACACCATTTTTGATGATATCTTGGATTATAATACTCTTGTCTTCAGTACTGTTTTCAGCCACAAATCAAGTGTATCTTAATTCTGGTTTATACCCACAATTTGTTGTAGGGAGAAAATTGGAGGCCATTTTTAAAAGAAAGAACCCAAAATCTATTATACATTTATATGTAATAGTATTGCCCTCCGTCATGCGCACAAATGCTGTTGATGATAATGTGATTTGCACCACACAACAAAACTGGTACTGAAGACCATTGTGGAGGAAGATGGACTAGTGGACTAAGACCACAGGTCTTAGACTTAGGAGACCCAGGATGTATGTCTTGCTCTGAGCCTGACCTACTGTGTGACTTTGTGTAACTCCCTTCAGGTCTCTATTCCTCTGTTACCCCTATTTTCTGTCTTGTCTACATAGATTGTAATCTATCTGCAGCAGGGGTTGTCTTAATATGTGTTCGTGCAGTGCCTAGCATGAGGAGGCACTGACTGGATCAAGACCAGTAAATGCTACCATTCTGCTGCTAATTATAATGGTACAAAGAGGTTTTCCTTGGTAAAACACGTGGTAAATAAATATATAATCTCAAATGTACTGCAGTTGCTATCAATAAAGGAGTGTAAGGTAAAATATGAGGAGTTTGTCTTTGGTCTGAATTTTCTTGAGTTTATTATTTCATTCCAGAGTCTTATTCCATAGAAATGTAATTTTTGGTGGTTTAATGCACTGTACTGTATTTATAGTGGCTGTATAGTATTTATACATGAATACTTTTGCACAGAAGAAATTGAAATGAGACATCATGACGTTTAAGAGAAATCTCTGTCTTTGACCACTCAATGTGGTTTTGGCCTCAGGTGCAGCCCGGAGCCAAATAAAGCTACATCCCTTATAAGTAGGTTAAACCCATGGTAAACATATAGCTGGGAGGCTATTTTTTTTAAACCATAAGGAGGATGAAGCTTTTAAAGTATTTTTTTCCTCACATCAGGATGAGATTGTATTGCATTGTCTTCAGACGAGAGATGGGAAGGAGAGAGGGAAGAAACTGCCAGTCAGCCAGAAATCGGAAATTTTATTTTGTTTGCTTGATATATTGTACCAGCATAAACTATATGCTCATTTGGCTTCAGAAGGAGAAGTCTGGCTTTGGAAGGAGAGGCTTTTCCGTAACATTATTTAGCAATGCAGTATTTGAAAAGAATAGTATGAAATTCTCCTCCATATTTCCCATATGCTACTCTCCACTTCCATAAGCAGAGAAAATCAGTGGATCTTGGGGACTGGAAAGCACAGAAGGGAGACTGGTGGTGTATAAAGCTGCTCCAACATCTAAGGGGTTCCTGGGTTTCTGCCTATCTCCTGTTGATCTGGATGGGGTTATAAGAGGAAAGGGGAAGCTGGTGCAAAGGTGGCTCACAGTACAGGAAGGATATTCCCTGTCTCCCCGCACCGCCCAGCTGGCTGAAGCTGGAAAGGTCCTGAGTGGTTAGTACCCATTAGTTTGAGTTGATTTGTTCTGGTTTTGCATTTTGTTTTTGGAAACAAAGCCAGCCACAAGGAAAGAAATGTGAAGTGACGCATAGCTTGTGCTTTTATTTTTCCTTCCTCAGATGATGAGTCTGCCAACCAGCTAACAGTCAGCTCTATGGTATGTTTTCCTTTTCCTCATGATCTCATGGAACATCAGTTATGGCCTGTCATGTTGGAAGAGGGTGAAGGTGCACAGAGATGGATAACCAGTTACTCTACATAGAACCATCATTCTATAAGCCCACAGGCATTCTTATAGCAGTTCCCTCTCACCAGATGAACCCCTCATCCTGAGAAAGGGCAGTGGCCAATGGAACCACGGCTTCAGCAGAAATAGGGTTGCCTTGGTCCTGGAGGCAGTGAAGAGGCACAGGGTCACCATGATCTACCAAGTTTGGGGCATTAGGTGGAGCACTGCTTTCCAGCCAGACCATTGGCCAGAAAGTGAGAATCCAACATGGGATAATTTGCCCTATGATTTGTTATAACCAAATATTTCCCCAGTAATCCTGATTTTAAAAGGTAAAGTAAAAATGCACACATGTAGGTAGGCATTTTATAGAACTAAGATTTCTCAACTTGTGCTATTTCATTCTTCCATCTTTTTGAAACTGGTTAAAATAAAACTGAGAAGCAGATAAAATCATTCAAATTCTACCGTGAGTGCGTGTGTGTGTGTAGACGTATTTACAAATGCTGTCCATCAAATACAATCAAACCAAACTTTCTGGTTTACTTTGTTGGTGAGTTATATACTTTGGGCAAGAGGCTGCTGTCATTTAAACTGGCAAAAAAATAGTCTAACTTCATGGACACTATTGACTTCAACTGAATATATTCAGTGTAGCACTGGTAGAGGCGAGGACAGTTACATATGTAGCTTGATGTGATCCATGAAGAAAAATGTTAGGAAATGTGTTCTCTGTGAAATCATTCCTTGGAAGCATGAAATATTTCTGCTTTTTAAAAAATATGCTCAGCACATTAACAAGAATTGGAATCCAAACAGGTAATATTAAATTAGGAGAATTTCTCTAAAACCACATTAGGTAACCATTATTAACCATTAATTTTAAAATAGATGAATTCATAGATACTGGAATCATGCACTGATAATTTAATGTAAATGTATTAGGCTTGCTAGTAATACACTGCCAGAGACTGTTTCATGCATCTGAAAGAAACCATGGAGGGGCCAAGAGTACTAACGTAGTTTCAGATAGTATCTTAGTTGGCAAATATACAATATATGTTACAGAATTTGAAAAGATAAAAAACATTTTTTTAAAATGTTCTCCTTATGCTTCTATTGTAATTTTACTTTATTGCTGGTGATTTCTACTTTTGACTAGCTAATGGGAATGTATTTTTTCTCTGTATTGCTATTACCTCTTCCTGCTACTTTCCAGGTCACTAATTTTTCTGCTTAAGAGTTCATTCTGCTTTAGACCGATATGCTGTCTTTTTTAATGAGGTTATTTCTGGGTTATTAGCCTTCCTGTTATATGATACCTTATGTGAAAGACCTAATTGATGTAAATCAAACATAGCTTGCAAAAAAAAAAAATCAAAATGATCTTTCAGATATTTTGTAGGTTTGTGTGTATCTCAGGAATTTTGTGTTTAAAGCTACTTTTTAGACAAGAGGGTTATATGTGGCTAATAACACAAATCTTTTTTATTCATACATTAGCAGGTTCAAAGAAGTGGAAATTGAAGAAATGCATTGGCATTTTGGTTTGCTGAATAAGCTTTAGATAGAAATTAGAATGAAAAGTATTTAGTGGGAGGGGTTTAATTGTACAGTTCAATAACCTCACTAACATTTTTTTATTAAAGCATTCTTACATAAGCCGTTAAGCTTTAGGTTAATTTTTACTGATATTTTCTGGTCATATTTAATACATGAAGATTTAAAATACAACTAAGAATAGGCTATACCTTGTTAACTCTTTTAAACGAATCATATTATACTGTCTGTTTAGAATTATTTTGTTGAAGACTGTGCAAACCAAAAGGATCATGTTATTATGTTTATATATATATAAAACAAGAATGTTGTTTTCAATAATTTTGCTTCTGGCTAACAGTAGTGTCAAAAGGAATTGTGTGACTTTCATGCATACATTTTAATTATAGGAGAAAGTAAAATGTGATTTGTTCTTTATTACAAAGGTTTCTGCATTTTACTGTCTGACCTTATTTAGTTAAACTGAACTATCCCCTCATACGGATAAGAGAATGTTCTTTCTTTCTTTCTTTCTTTCTTTCTTTCTTTCTTTCTTTCTTTCTTTCTTGTGTGTGTGTATACACACACAGGGACATTCATGCATAAATAAATAATATACACACTAATGTACTATCGTTTCATGAGCAAATACCTGGCACAAAACTAAATTCTAATTTAGCAATACTCTAGTTAACTGAGGTTTGAGTATGTCCTGCCAACTGTCCAGAGTTATCTGACTTCCCCAATGCCAGTGTTATATAATATGTATATAATGGTAGTGCCTGCAAGGCTCAACCAGGTTGAAGTCCCATTTTACTAGGTGCTATACAATTATATAGTTAAAGACAGTTCCTACACTCTGTGGCTTTCCAACCTAGCAGGACAATTTTCACTACATTCTGGCACAGAACTAGTTTGCCTTGATCAGGTTGACCTCCTGTGTAACACAGGCCATGGAATTTCCCAGAGATAATTCCTAGAGCAGAACTTTCAGGAAAACATCTGATCTTGATTTTAAAATTGCCTGTGATGGATCATCCACCACAACTGTTAATGAATTGTTCCGATGGTTAATTACCCTTACAGTAAAAAACGTACACCTTATTTCTGATCTGAGTTTGTCTAGCTTCAGCTTCCAGACTTTGGATCATGTTATATCTTTCTCTGTTAGACTGAAGAGCCCATTATCAAACATTTTTTCTCCATGTAGATGCTTTTAGATTGTAATCAAATCGCCCCTTTACATTCTCTTTGTTAAGCTAAATAGATTGAGCTCCTTGAGTCTGTCACTATAAGGCATTTTTTTCTAATCCTTTAATCATTCTTGTGGCTCTTCTCTGAACCCTCTCCAATTTATTAACATCCTTCTTTAATTGTGGACTCCAGAACTAGAAACACTATTCCAGTAGTGGTTGCATCAGTGCCAACTACAGAGATGAAATAACCTCAACCCTACCTGAGACTTCTCTGTTTATACACCCCAGGATTGCATTAGCCTTTTTGACCACAGCATCGCCCTGGGAGCTCATGTTCAGCTGATTATCCACCACAAACCCCAAATCTTTTTCGGAGTCACCGCTTCCCAGGATAGTGTCTCCCATCCGAAAAGTAATATCGCTCTGTATCAGTGACTTGTCCTCTACATTATTTCCCGCTATCCCAATGTTTATGTTATCACCCCACTTTGAAATCTGCCAGCTGGGTTTGAATGATCTTTTTAATGATTAAACATTTTGTGCATCTTCCCAAGAACATTGGATAATGTGAGTTGTGCTGTGCAAGTATAGATTGTAGAATATGGGAGTGACTGTGCTAATTCTTGTGATTAGCTTCTGAGCCTGCTTGGAGTCAGCTAAATATGTGCAGGAGCCTGACCAGGCTCAGACTAAGATGAGTGCTCTGGCAATTAATATGAAAGTATTTGTCTGCAGACAATATGTTTCCAGACAAACCTGCCAGCTGAGATTCTCATTAAACATTAGTGAATAAAATATCATGGAGCAATGTCTTCCTCCAGAACCACTGGATGTGCAAAGACACAATACAGAAAATTGCATCAGTCTAAGGAGCAATTTAATATTTTCTCATTGCCTACAGTGTCTACAGAGTGTCTTCAGAGGAAGCACTTCAAGTCCATGCAAAGACATTTCTCCAACTGGAATAGTTTATAAATGTTGCAGATACATAGTGTTTTTACATCGAAGGAAGGAGAATATAAAGAGACTATGGAGCAGATTTTGGATCATTTTGGGAGGTTCTGTAACCCCAGAAATATTTTACTTTTGAGAAAGCAATTTGATTTTTATTTGCAAGATTTATTATAAACCATATGAGGCACATATTACTGGAAAGCTTAAAGCTCAGATGTGTGAGTTTTGGAACTACTGTACTTCTATGACTCTTAAATGGAATACAAAATGGCCAAGTGAGATGCAGATGGCTGTGAGAAGTATATTTAATTTTATCCTGAGCCAAGAGATTTGTAGAAGCAGTAAAATTCAGATTCTGTACCTAAGAGATGAACTGAAGAACTAGTCAATGTGGCACTTTAAAAAAGAAAACTAAAAATACAGGAAATCAAAATATCAGTTAAAAGAGGAATAAAGGATTTGCTGACTGGTAGAATTTATGATTAGGCTCAGAGGGGGAGGAGTTGAGTGTCTGAATTAAGGGTGAGTCTCAGCTGAGAAGAGTGGGATGATTAATAAAGGAATGAATTCAGGGCTGTAGAAAGGAGGCAGAGGCCCAGTGGGAGAGTCGGCCTTGAGATTCTCACTCCAGAAAAGGGCGCTCTGGCAAAGGGACAGGATAGACACTGAGAAAGGGCAGGAGTAGTGAGCTAATAGGGTGAGCCTTGAAAAAAGGGTCAGACATCAGGGAGGCAACTCTGGGGTTGGTGTTTTGGAGGCAAGAGACACTGGTTTGCAGAGAGCCTGGGGACAGGAATCAGGCCTCCAGGGAGAAAGCTCTGGGAAGCATAGATCTGTACAAGAGCAGAAAAGGGCTCTGAAGAGCTGAGAAAGGGCAAAGAGCCTGTGTAGCAGTAAGCCCAGAAAGGGGTTTGGGGAAAGGGCCTGGATATAAGCTCAGGTAGGAAGGCAAGAAGGAGCTGGAGAAATCAAACCTTAAATGCTTGCTAAAGGGTCCGGACGCAGAGTAGAGGGAGAGTCTGGTTTCCTCTACCAGCCACCAAGGAAGGTGACATGAAAGCCCCTAGTATAAGGGATAAGAAGACATGGTGTAACGCCAACAGACCCCGGTCGTCAGCGGGCAGGATCGAACCTGAGGCTTCTGGAGCTTAGTGCATGAGCCTCTACAGCATGAGCTAAAATCCAACTGGCTGTTAGCTAAGGCTGTAGAGCAGACTCATTTAACTCTCTCTCTAAGTCATCTCGGTGCCACTAGATGGGACAGAACACCACACCCAGAAGGTGTGTGGGTTACAATGGCATATGGGGTGTGATTGAATGTGACCTGGCTGGAAGGCTGATTCACAAGAAGAAGCACACTACCACAGGGCCAGCATGACTCTTGGCAGGGGCCTCCAGAGGATGAAAGCCTACTACACCCCGACACAAGGGTATCCACTGGCTGGTGAATCACTCTTCTACAATATGTTATGCAGGTAAAGCAAAGTGTGCTTGGTTCTTGGGGAACTGCAAGGCAGTCAAAGATGTCACATAGTAGGTACAGCAAGAACAGAGCAGATTGAATTAAAATGTCTAAAATGGCTAGATATTAATAGTGAAGTTGTATCCTTCAAGCTGGATGCCAATACACAATGCCATATTAATTCAAAGAAAATCTAAACTGAGGAAATTTAGTTGAGGTTACAATACAAAAATCTAAAGCAAACCATGTTTTATAATTAGGTAATAAAATACCTGCATAGGGGCAAATAACTCATACATTGTTTTTTTTAAAAAAACACCGTAACTAAATAACTTTCCAAATCCTAAATACAGATGTGCCCCTGCCAGGGTTAGATGTCTGTGGCAAATGTCGCTGTGCCATATACAGGAAGCATCATAAAGGAGAACTGATAGACATCTTCTAAGGGTTAGGTTGCCTTGAAGGAGAAATGCCATATTACAAATGAGTACTACCACTGATACAGCCATCAAGAAAAATTCCATTTGCCTTCTGAGATAAAATAAAATCTGATCTTGATAATATGGAAAAGCTGGGAGTTACTGAAAAGGTAGAACAGGCTACAGACTGGGTTAATTCTGTGGTTGTAATTGAAAATCCAAATAAAGTACGTATATGCATTGATCCATGCATTTAAATAAAACCATAAAACATTAATGTTATTCAATAAAAATTATTGAAGAAATGGCAACTAAGTTCTAAGAAGCAAAAATATTCTCAGTGGTACATGTAGGACATGCATTTTGGCAAGGAAAGTTAGATGAATCAAGTTCTAAGCTAATGACTTTTAATACACCATTTGGACATTATAAATTTAAGTGAATGCCTTTTGGCATTAGTTCCGCTCTTGTGGTATTTCAAAAAGTCATTGCACAGATCATGGGATTGCAAGGTGCTGAAGTTATAATGGTTGGTGATTTAATTTGAACTAGGGACCTCAAAGAACACAATGAATTCTGAGGTAAGTTTTGCAAAGGGAAAGGGACACTTAGAATTTAAGAATAAGTAAGTGGGCTAAATTTTAATATTGGATGTAAATTGAGCAAACATGGCTTAATTAGTGGGCCAGATAAAATAAAAGCAGTAGCTAAATTTCCCCCTCCACCAATCTATAGAGGTTTATGGTGATGAAAATCTATTTGGAAATATTCATTCCAAATATTCTAGGGTCTGTACTTTCTTCAGAAAATGGTTGGAAAATGTTATTGCATGGCATTGGAAACATGGATTTAAACATGTATTTTGAGTAGTTAATAACACTCATCAATTAACCTTTAAATAATGGTATATAAGTGTTGTTATAGCAGTGTTGGTCCCTTTTTATATACATATAGACACTAATTTGCTCATGTTTCAACCAAACATTTTTTTCAAAATGAAAAAATTGATTTTTTTGTTTTTTTTTTAAAAAGAAAGTCTAACTAGGATTGTGATGGGGTGCCTGCCCCACACTGGACTCGAAGGGGTTAATAGAGCCCTTGGGAAGTTGTGCAGGAGGCAGCCAATCAGAGAGGAGCTATGAGGAGCAGCCAATCAGGGACAGGCTGGCCCATATAAGAAGGGCTGCAGAGCAGAGTAGCTTCAGTCATGCCCGGGAGCTTGAGGAGGGAGGAGGACTGTCTGCCTTGCAGGCTGAATGCAGCAAGTACCCTGGGCAGAGCAGTGCTGTAAGCAGAAACTCAGGGAGTAAAAGGCAGCTCCTGGTGGGCTGCAGGAATCTGCAGGCCAAGGCCCTGAAGCAAGGGAAAAGAGGGTGCTGGGCCATGGGGAAGTGGCCCAGGGAGATATATAGAGGAGTTAGTGGGGACGCAGCAAGTGGCGGCCATCTACAGGGTCCCTGGCTGGGACCCGCAGTAGTGGGTTGGTCTGGGTCCCCCCACTCTCCCTCACTAGCCCCTGAGGAAATGGCTGGGCTGAGGGACTGTGATTCTGTCCCCTGAAAGTGGGGGAATACAGAGTGCGGCAAAGCTGGAGGGCTGTGTCATGAAGAGGATGCCACAGTCCTGGGAGTGACATGGGTCCCTGGAGCCGAAGTGATGGTGGCAAGATGCCACCAGAAGAGGGCACACCATCTAGCAGAGCTGATACCCAGGACATCCAGCAGGGAGTGAGTCATACCCCAGTGGTGAGTCATACCCCGTCACACGTGGTGGAGAATGTGGGCATTCGGTCATCCCTTCCCTTCAGGGACACTTGAGGGTAAAGGGACTAAGGAGCTGCCACATACCAAGGCCTTTTTGGCAGAAGGCAGGTGTACCTTCCAAGGCTGGACTTCATAGAATCTCAGGTTGGAAGGGACCTCAGGAGGTCATCTAGTCCAACCCCCTGCTCAAAGCAGGACCAACCCCAACTAAATCATCCCAGCTAGGGCTTTGTCAAGCCTGACCTTAAAAACCTCTAAGGAAGGAGATTCCACCACCTCCCTAGGTAACCCATTCCAGTTCTTCACCACCCTTCTATGATTCTATGACTTCAGAGCTGCCACTTCACTGAAGGGGGTTGGTATCAACCAACGGGAATTGAAGCCCTGGCAGATCTTGGAGAACCAGAAGCAACAGTGGGAGGCACAGAGATATTTGTAGGAATGCCTGAGGCAACCAGTGGAAGAACAGTGTTATCTGCTCATGACCCTCCAGGAGGAGATCAGGGGCCAAAGAGCCTGGGGCAAGAAGCCAGGTCTGAGGGTCAGGCCAGAAGCCCGAGCAGGACAGTGTTATACCTATGGGCAGAGGGGACACTTCAAGAGAGGGTGCCGCTATTAGGAAAAGAAGAAGTCTATCCCCAAGGGAAAGCGAGCAGGGAAACCCCAAAGTTCCCGACCTGTGAAGAGAACAGGAAGGGGGGATGCTTATTTTGCCTGTGGGGAACTAGGGTGTGTGAAGAGGCAGCACCCTCACAGACAGAACAGGAGCCCAAGGAAGGTCAGCATCCCGACTGGAGATGAGAAAGGGCAAGGGAGACAGAAAGGAACAGAAATGGGTGCTAGATACCCAGAGGGGGTGCACCAAGCTGGTAGAGAAGGCCAAAGGGGCCGAACAGCGAGAGAAAGGAGAAATGGGAGAGAAGGAAGAGTCCGTTAGACATGCACCGGCTAGCAGAGCTGATCGCTGGAACATCCATCAGGGGCACTGCAGTGCTGAGTTGCACCCCGTCACAGGGTTGTCTCAACAATTTCAAAACTGTTTTGAAAAATTTTTTTTACGGAGAAATATGTTCAAACTGACCCTTTCCCACAAGCGGTGTTCGTTTCAACAAATTGGCATTTTATGATGAAAAATCATTTTATTGAAAAATGTTGACCTTCCCTTGCCATCTGCCGTAGTTTTTGGGACAACATTTTAGTTGCTTCGTTTTCAATGTTTTAAGTATCTGTTCAGAGTACTGCTCCTAGGAGTGTCACTGCTGATACTGCAATGTGTCTGCTCTTTCATGGACAGTACTTCCTGGAGTTATATGATTGCATGAGGCTATGAAACATTATGGATTCAGGTCACACAGGCAAATGAATTCTAAAACTGGCCAGTCATGTAAGTGTTATCCTTATTTACAGATGGGCAAACTTGGGAGAAGAAGGGAAGGGCAAATCCCAAGAAGGAAATCCCCAAGAAATAGCAGCGGAAGGCTCTGAACACAGTAGAATCACGCACAGCTTCTTGACAGCCTACACAGTGAGCCCACTGGGGACCTTGGGAAAGGAGCTGAGGAGTGGCAGGTAAGACTGAAACTATGCAGATCCATCAGCCAAACAGCCCTTCTTGTGATGGAGTTTAAAGTTACTGCTGAGATTTTAGTGTGCCTCTGATGTTCCTCCTTCACCTATCACCCCAGGTATGTCTCCTCCAATCCCCCATTGGGCTGTACTTTGTGAAGATAACTGGAGTAATGCTGGTTTTTTTAAATCCCTCTCCAATGCCTGCAGCTGGCTGCTGCTGAGAGCGGTGAAGTAGTGCTGCTGCTGCTTCCAACAGGCCCTCCAAAGAGTCCGTGCCCACAGACAGGCACATGCTGTCCTAGCCTTTGGCGTTCCAGCAGCAGTATATCCTGGGGGAGCTCTCCCCCTTGTTGGCGGCTATAGAGGTAGTGCAGTGCCACTCCTCCTTTAGGTGTCCTCAACAGCTCCTCTGTAATGATGTCCTCCGGAGCCTTCTCTTCACTGGGTCCCTGCAAGCCAATGTAAATTGAAAGAAGTTCTGTCTCCTTTATAAGAGCCTTTGAATTCAGGATTCCCCAGGGAAATACCTTGTGAGCCTTGTAGATCAGTCTGAGGCTGGGACTGGCTGGCTCAAGGGATTAGAATAGAAAGGTCCTGATTCTGAGCTGTGCCTCCTCAGGTTTAAGCCACCCCTGGGCCTCACAAATTTTGAGTCTGGTCCTTGGAATAAGTTAGAATGGGCCCATGAGCTGATTTTATTTGTGTTGCCTGAAACAGCTCCCCAATGGAGCTATCTGGTATCCCTGAGAGCCGGAGCACAGTGTACCAAGTATCGGAGGGGTAGCCGTGTTAGTCTGTATCCACAAAAACAACGAGGAGTCCAGTGGCACCTTAAAGACTAAAAGGTTGTTGAAGGTATCTCTATGCAAAAGGATAAATAGACACAAATCAGACATCAGGAATGGTAACCTCCTACTGGCTTTTGTATAACACTTCGATCTCCCTGGACATCAATAACAGATTTAAAAGTAGCCATTCTTCAACAAAAAAACTTCAAAAACAGACTTCAAAGAGAAACTGCTGAGCTACAATTTGCAAACTTAACACCATCAATTTGGGCTTGAATAGGGACTGGGAGTGGTTGGCTCACTACAAAAGCAATTTTCCCTCTCTTCTCCTCATCAATTATTGGGAGTGGATCACATCTACCTTGACTAAATTGTCCTTCAACATTGGTTGTCCACTTGTAAGGTAACTCCCTTCTCTTCATGTGCCAATATATATTTATGCCTGTTTCTGTAATTTTCACTCCATGCATCTGAAGAAGTGGGTTTTTTACCCAGGAAAGCTTATGCCCCAATAAATCTGTTAGTCTTTAAGGTGCCACCGGACTCCTCATTATTTTTTTGGAGCACAGAGTGCGCCAGCCACACCACCCACAGAACACCTCTATAGTAGGGGCTTTGGAGGTTGGGGCAGTAAAAGGGTGTTATGTCAGCCTACTTTGTCTGGGAATCCCCCATGCATGGGATGAAGTTCAGCTCAGAAATGTGCCTGGGTTCAGGTTCCTTTATACTGCAGTGATGATGTAAAGGGGCTGGATCATGGGTCAGAATTGGGGGCAAAATCTTTCAGCTCTAGATCACTGGTTCAAATCCAGCTCAGGTTTGAATAGCAGCAAAAAGCGTTTGTCAAGTTTTTCAAATTTCACTAGCTCTATGTTGAGTGGTATTTCCTTAATAGCATTTAACCAGCTATAGAGCTGGTGGAATACCACGAGGAAGCATGGTTTTATATTCATATGGGAACTCTGCAGCAGCCAGTTTTCACTGCTGTGTGCATATCTTATATAGGTTGTACTCTTTTATACATTTAGAATATTCTAGAATCCCATGAAGGTCTTCACACTGTCAAATAATTGCCATTACTGCTGAATGAGTTAGGATGACCAATGTAAACCATCTGGAACACACTTCCATCACAATTTCCTGTCATAAGACATCTGGATGGCAGAACATCTCTCACAAGTAAAGACTGGCGTACATATAGGATATCTATATATGTGTATATATATGTATATCTATATCTATATATGTGTATATATATTCACATTCATTCACAAGGTGGCATGTATTGATGATAGTTAACGTGAAAACAGTCTTTGGAGGCAAATATTGGTTGCACACATGCAAAAGGTTTAACTGAAAACAAATAATGATTTCTTCTTATCCCTTCCTTTTTAGTATTGGTTTTGCTTACTGGTGCTATTAAATTAATAATTTACATTCAGTTAATATCAGATTTGGGTCTGTAGAATTTATGGGTCTAACAGTATAGATTTATGTGCAGTACATATGTATAAGCTATTTGGTATTGTTTGTTTCTGGATTTTTTCCCCCTCTTTACACTGCTTAAATTTTAACTGGAAGCCAGCAAATGTAGGACTTTATTGATTTTTTTTTCTGCTTTAACAATTTTATAAATTGACTTCCACAGTCATTTTCATGATTAAGTAGCATGGAAAGGCAAACTCCTTCAGAATCCTTTCTTGACTTTACAGGCCCAAAGCACATGTTACATGCTCTGAAACAAGGGGCAATGATCATTACAGCTAGTGCTGCTATGGGTTGGGTTTGAGAGGGTAGGAAATACACAGCAACCAGTGGCATCAAAGGCATCAATCCTGATTTCTCTGAAGGGTGCAAGATTGGCCAAATGCCACCCATAAAAGAAAGCATCAGGTGAATGCGTACCACTTCCTTTTCCTCCCTCCTGTATATGTTACTGGTATCACGGTTAGTGTGGAGTTCCTGTATTGCGTTTCCTTGAATAGGGTTATGATTTGCATCTCCCCAGGTACTCACAGGGACTGCAATTTGCCAGGTTACTTGCATACTTTTGTTTTGGACTTTGAAGCACAGACATGAACCTTGCAATGTGCAAACACAGGTATTGAGATTCAATTAATGTATGGTATGCCTTTTCATGGGATCAACAATTCAGGTAGGTTGCCCTGGCAACAAAGTGTAGTCCAATATATGTATTGGGATAGATTTGTTTGTGGGGGGGAGGGGAGGGAGGGAAGATGGAGGGGTGAGCCTCCTGACCCTTCTAGGAGTCAAAATGCACTTCCTGCAAATTCGGTATCAATCCACTTTCCATGCCAAAGCGGTGTATCTGCAGAATCATCCAAGCTGGTGCTGCTTCCCATCCCATCTCCCTGGCAGTAACCATCACACATCTACAGGTCTTGGAATTGTGCAGGTGCGCTAAGTCTTCTGGTTTAAGTAGGCAGTTTGAACTTGGGAAGTTAGGATTTGAGTACTGAAAATGGGGTGGGGGTGACCGTTCAGGCTATCTGCCACCTTTCCCCCTTTCACTGCTGCCAGGAAAGTTTGTCGTTAGGTGTTTTAAGTTGTGGCCACTCGGTCAGGATTGACTGCTTCTGTCTAGCCTTGCTGACCCCTTGCCGTTCACAAAGACATTTATCTTCAAGTTAGGGCTCATTGACATGCTTTATAAAAGATGAGGTTATATAAAGCATCCCTGATGTAATGTTTTGGACAATGTCTCTGATCTGTTGAATACGATAAGCCATACTGGTGTTTTTCTTTGGGGACAGGAAGAGTGTATGTTGCTTACCAAATTTATGGAACAGTTTTAGTGTTTGCTATTTCAGGCGTATGAACTGGCTGGCATGTACTGCTGGTGCTATATTGTAATTTAATTAAAACTTAATAAACCTTTAAACCAGAGAAGTCTTTAAACTACTCAGAAAGAGCAGTTTAAACTGTGGTATCTGGCTGCCTATAAAAGATGAATAGTATTACCATTCACCTGGGGACTATCTTCATTCATATATTCGGATGAGATTCCATATGATTTTCTCATCTATGCTCTATATGGTATACTGCATGTGTGATGGTGTACCCCATAAGGCTTTATGGGGAGAGGCTTATAAATGTATACATGATGTAACTGGAATATGTTTTATGCTACATGTACCATGTAACATATCTCTGTCAAAGTTATGACCTACTGAATCTATTCCTCCTGTTTGTATGAATGTATCATTGTTGTAGTTGGAGTTATGAATATTGGTTTTATATTTGCTGGTTTTGTACATAGCCTTTGTAAGAGCCTGGGATCATGTCTTGAGAAAGGTATGTGTATGTAAAGAGACCAAGCAAGAAACCCTTACACAGACAATAGGAGGTGCAGACCCCAATCCACATCTGGGTCTGGCCAGGAATGCAACTGGCTGGACTGGTTAGGGTGCATGGACATGTGACTTGCCCATGTGATCCCAAAACTCCAGGGTAAGATGATGCTACACAGGGAGTGGGGGGAAAGGCTATAAAAACCCTTGGAAGACCCCTCCATGTTGTCTTCAGCTGGCTAAAGAGAGAAGCTCTCCACCCTGCAAGGACATACCTGAAAGAGACTGAACAAAGGACAAAGGCAATAGGGGGTGTGAGCGATTGCTGGACCCAGGCTAGAAGTTCTACAGCCTGTAAAAGGAAAAGACTGAAACTGGTGAGGCTTTTATCTGTGTTGAGTTGAATTAGACCTAGATGTGCGTGTTTTATTTTATTTTACTTAGTAATTCACTTTGTTCTGTCTGTCACTACTTGGAATCACTTAAATCCTACTTTCTGTACTTATTAAAATCTCTTTTTACTTATTAAGTTACCTGGAGTACGTGTTGGTACCTGGAGAGGGCAAACAGCGGTGCATATCTTTCTATCTTTGAAATAGAAGGCGAACTATTTATGAGTTTACCCTGTATAAGCTTTATACAGGGTAAAACGGATTTATTCAGGGTTTGAACCTCATTGGGAGTTGGGCACCTGGGTGTCACAGGCCTGCGGCTGTTAGGGGACGTGGTTCAGACCTGGGTCTGTGTTTGCAGCAGATCAGTGGAATATGGCTCAAAACAGACAGGATTCGGGAGTCCCAAGCTGGAAAAGGCCTGGAAGCAAGGGCAGAAGTAGCCTTGGCACACCAGGTGGCAGCACCAAGGTGGTTTCTGTGATCCCAACCCGTCACACCATGTATAGTCAAAGGTAGGACTGGTGGTTGGGGGAATAAAAAAGGAACATCTAACACAAAAAACATTAATATGATACAAACATTGATGGTATTAGCAGTTTTTTATTAGGCTGTGTTAACATCAAGTGTGAATACTCCTTTCTCAGCTGACAATGATGAAATGCTGTAGAGATGAGTCTGAGCTGGAAAGTGCAGATCTAAGTCCAGAACTTTAATTGCACAAGGTTTGGGGGAGTTTTGATCCAGGCCTTTCATTCAAGGCTGTCTTGAACTTACAGTTGTAGAATAGTCATTAAAATAATTGCCATTGCCAACTATTAGCCACATACAGCACTAAAATCAGTTCCTGATTTTTTTATATACTGTTCACTATTACAGTACAATGCTTGTACTTTAGTTAGATGAATGTATAAAGGGTTAAAATCACACAGCACTTACACAAAAAGACTTTTGAAATGTTTTCCCACTGCTATTAAATTTGACCTTTCTTTAATTTCTTGAGCACAAGAGCTCAGAGAGCTTGTAATGGTGTGAGGTCAAGCACAGTGGATAATTAACAAAAAACTTTTAGTAGTAGGTGAGAGAGAGCGCCTGTCTACATCTACCTTTCTGCTCATTTTTTGGGTTACTTGAAACTCTGGTGGATACTGTATTTCAATACATCTGTAATTCAGAACTTCTACCAGTTTATCATTTCTATCTTACAAGGTAAGATAAGACTTTTATATTGTCAGGAATGAAGAAACAACACTGAAAAATTATTACATCTAAATTTTTGTTGTATTATATTAGAAATGTTTTTGGTACACTAACAATGAATTCTTAAGAAGACACAGACTAATGGGAAGTCGCTAGTAACAGTAGAAATGCACCAGTATGATTTAGTGAGGACTGTTTCTTCGTCATTTTTAATGCAAAACTCCTGCACCTTTGTGAAATACTTCCTGAGAACAAAAGAATGAAACAAATGGAAATGGAAGAGCTTTAAAAGATGAGTCTCTTAAGTACAGAATCCTAGGATTTTTAAAAATCTCAAAAAAAATCCAAGAAACAAAGTCATAT
The DNA here is from genome assembly GCA_033296515.1 of Macrochelys suwanniensis. Taxonomy (NCBI): domain Eukaryota; kingdom Metazoa; phylum Chordata; order Testudines; family Chelydridae; genus Macrochelys; species Macrochelys suwanniensis. The sequence goes on along the minus strand of CM065787.1, from coordinate 22,051,975 downwards.
TGTTTGCAAAGAAATGTGTTATTTGTAAATAGTTTAGCTTTCTGCTTCTGGCTTTAAAAATAAACTAAACAGGAAAGACACAATTGTTAAAACAAGTCACAATCTCTGTCATGAGCTCTTCCATAATTCAAGCTAACCAAATCAAATAAGCAGTGCTTAATTTGTAATGAAAGAGGTGCCAGGGCGCAAGCAATTTTTTTACTTTTATAACTGATACAGCAAGCCCCCAGGTGCCAGGGCTATGAACTGCCAAGCCTAGAGGTGCCAGGGCTCAGCCGTGGCAAGTCCTGGCACAAATTAAGCACTGTAACTAAGAAGTAGGCATGTTGCACACTGATCTTGATTTTCAGTGGTGGTAGAAACTATCAAAGGGTGCAAAAAAGCCCTGGTGATAACAGACTGAGGAACTTTGCAAATGTTTACATTCTCCTTAAATTATTTTCTAATTCATTATATTTGAATGAATTTGAAATTTCTTAGAATACATTCTTCCCATCAGTAGATCTAAAGAATAAATATCCAAGCCACACTTGGAAAATCTTGGAGAGCATAGTGTATACATGGGATTACTTTAACCCTACTTATGCATAAGTATTGTTGAAAGTAGGTGTGTATAATACATTGCAAGTTGACTAAAAGAGTGGAAGAAAAGGAAGTATCATTATCCCATTTTTACAGATGGGAAACTGGGGTATAATACAGAGGGTTAAATGACTTGTTAATATCACAAAAGAAGTCTGTGGCAGCTAGGAGCTGAACCCTGATGGGCAAGTCCAATACTTTAAATGCAAAACTAACCTTTCTCCTTAGGTCTATCCATAAATGGTAGAAGCCACAAAATATTGGTGTCTGTGGTGTAGAAGCAAATAAATATTTTTGTTAAGGTTCAAAATTTAACACCTGTGCAAATGTGAATACTTCATTTTGTTGATATTTTGCTAATCCTCTCTTCATCAGTGACATTTCTTGTACTATATTGCCCTGTATGCCCACGAACAGCAAATAATTCTTTGTCATTTATATGGACTCTACCCACCTGTTCTCTAGAGTGGAATATATTTAACAAAAGTGCTAACAATCAACACTTCTATTTTCCGCATTTCTTCTTCAGTCTCTGGAGAATTCTTAAGTAATTAATTAAACACGCAGATGACCAATTTACATTGTATTCCCTAAGATAGAGTGTTCAGAATTTACACTAGCTACAGTTCAACAGTTCTCAGTATTCCTGAACTCCTTTTCTTCCCTTGCATGTTTTCTGGTAGGAAACATTATTTTTTGTGGCTAACTTGTCTTTCTAAAGAGATTAATATGTATTTTGAGTTTTCACAAAGATTTTAATTAAAAATTAAATTTACACCAAAAAGAATTCCTGGGATCCTGGATTCCTTCTTGGTTGTATGCTGTTTACGTGGTTTTTCAGAATGCTGCAGTAAATCTGCATCATATTCTGCATCATGCAACCTGCAGAGATCTCATAAGAAAGAAAATTCCCCATCCAGTCTTGTCCAGATTAGTTTGGTTTATAAATTGATTCAGAATGTGAATTTCCTTCTCTGTAGTGGTCCTTCATTAAAAACCATCTTTACATCATGATAAAATGTTTTTTAGAAAACAAAATACTTAATTTCATTAATCTGTTTAGCAATACCAATATAATGAGCCATAATACTGATTTTTTTTTTACTTAGGATTTAAAATCTCTACTTCTTTCCACAGAATTAAATGTTTCAAACTGATACTCAACCTCTTTACAGTCACATCTTTAATTTAGTTGTTATAATTAGGCATTAACTGGTGTCAGTGGTATAGCCAGTAACAGGCCATTCTGTTCTGCTTGTCTTGATTATCACAGTTTAGATGTAAAGTAAATTAGAATGAAAGACTATACAGTCCAATTACAGATAAAAGTAGCAAACTGCACTGGTGTAATTAGATGCCAGTACTATTTTTCCTAGATTTTGTATCTCTGAGGGCATTTCTCGTAACTACTTTGCTGAAGCCAATGTTTAAAGATTTCATAAATGGTGTATGTCTTTGTGGCATCATCTTTTCTCTTTAAACTTTAAGTGCCTGAGTTACGTATGTGCATCCCTTTGTTCCTTGTAAATCTCCTATTGTCCAGTCACCCCGGAAGCAAGTCAGGAGGCGACAGATATGGTTTAATTAGGGTGTAATTTTATTTACTTAAAATATGTGGGAATACCCAGCAATAAATTGTACAATATAGGTCATCATCATTTCCTTAACCCTTTCCACCTCCTTACGCTTGTAATAGGTTTAAGAGGGCTAGAAAAGGAGGGGGGGTTGGCTCCTTGCTCAACCAGTTGTAGGAGTCTGAACCCCCCTTTCTCAGCTCCCTGGAGGGATGCTTTTGTTTAAATCCTACATAATCCCCAACCTGGTCCCTGCCATCTTATGGCTGGGACCCTGCTTCCCTCCCCTCATGAGAAGGTTAAGGGGACTAGAAAAGGAGGGAGAACAATTCCTTGCTGAACCAGATGTAGGAGCCCGAAACCCCACTTCCTCAGTTTCTTTAAGAGATACTTTCCTTTATATCCCTTTCCAATCCATTTTATCTGATGACAGTGTCCCTTCCATACTGAGTACCTGCATTGACCCAGGTTGGAATCTAACTTTTTTGTCCCACCCCACTGGGTCCCATACCTGTTGTGGGGAATGCAAAAACCCCCACCATCCCTCAGCCAATTTGGCGATGAAGGAAAAATTCCTTCCAGGCCCCAAAAGAAAAAGGGCAACTAGTGTAATGCCCACAGTGGATCATGGAGGGACATGGACCTTTTTCCAATTCTGTGGGTGTGTGGATAGATGGGTGCTGCCAGTCTAATCGATGGCAAAGAGGTCCTCTCCGGGACTTTATGGGTTATTAATGCCCACACACACACTTCTTCCAGTGAGCTGGAAGGGCGTTGCTTTCCCCTGACCGTGTCCAGCTGTTTTCTGCTCCTCCTCACTCCATACAGGTAAAGTTTCCTCCTTCCTCCACCTCTGTCCCCAGGTGCCAGGGAAAATCCTTATAGGGGCAATAACCCTTTTTTCTAGCCAGCCAGGAAAGGACACCATACATCAGAGTTCTCAAACTTTTCTTATTGCTTACCCACTTCCAGATGTACCAGCTGCCCGCATATCCCTATCTTCCTCATCACTGGTTCTGTGTGTTCTTCTTAATGCTGCCTGTCTTTAGCCATCTGTCCATATTTCACAGTTACGTACAGTTACAGTGCAACATATACAACTGAAAAAACACCCTGACTAAGTTCTGAGGTCAGTTAGACTGGACAGTTGCTGGGCAACTGAACCCGCGCCGTACCGTGGTTGGAGGGGAGGGCTCTGTGTATCTGTGTTCTCATTAGTACATCTTGAAAGAAATTAACTATTGTATTTTATATAACAAATTCCCACAGTATTAAAGCTTTGTCTGAGTAGCCTAATATGAAAATACAATAAATAAAATAATACATAAAATCCACCATTACACAATTTCTCCTGCGTACCCTCCAGAGATGTCTCTCATACCCCTAGGGGTTCAGGTAGCACAGTTTGGGAACTCCTGCCATACATAAAGTAGCAGGAGCCCATTCAGGACTACATAATGCACTGTTTCCATCCTTTAAATAGGTAGACATTAATCAGCAAATAAGGATGGGTTTTTAATTCACATTTTACTAAAACCTTTTCATTCAAAGTGACGGGGAGAGATAATATAATAATACCTTTTCTCTTCTGCATTTTCAAAATATAAAAGTGACCATGTGAGTGTTGTGATAGCTCTTCTACCAACGTGACTGCTTCCTTGTCTCACTGGAGTACAATTCTCTACTGTAAGGCAGAGTCTTTGCTGCCACTCATTGCTGGTCACAAGGATCAGAGGACCACAGCTCCTGGAATTACTCACTGGGGACGTGTTCTAGAAGGGTTTCACTGTATTATTATTAATTATTTGTATTACAATAGTTGCTAGCAGCTCCAGGAACTATTAGAGTTCCATTGTGCAAAGTACTATAGATGGTCCCTGTTTCAAAGAGTTTATAGTCTAATGAGACAAAGGTCAGTGGGGAAACAAAGGGACAAGTGGTGAAGGGACTTGCTGGAGGTCGCACAAAAAGTCAGTGGTGGAGTAGAACTGGGAGTGTCCTGATACCTGGTCCATCTCCTAATTCCTTTAAATGTTACAGACAATAAAAAGAACCCTGGTATTTACCAAGATGGTAACCATGCATGTGACATTATTAATACTTTTATTGATAAAGGCAATAGGGATGATTGTTCTAGGGCAGTTTATAAAGGCAATGAAATATTGTATCCCCAAGGAAAATGTGGAATATGAGCTGGCTTTAGTCAGTTGAGGTATAATGAATATTCCCTTTAGGTATATATAACTTTAACTTTAGGCATATATAACTTCAATAGAGCTGGTCAAAAATATGTTAGAACTGTTTTCCATTAAAAAATGCAGTTAAGTTAAAATCTAAATATTTTATGGACACTTTTCTATTTAAACAGAAGTGGTAATCTGTGTTGCCTTAACTTGTTGTCATTATAAGAACCTGAAAATAAAGGTTAGTAAAAGTAATATAAATTATATGAATTTGGGGATTTCTCAGAAAACCCATTCAAACAGTGAAAGGGAAAAGACCAACCTCGCATTGTTAGAAAAAATTTACATGCTCAAGTGGAAGGTATCAGCATGTTTTCTACTCACACTAATCAGTGATACAAGGACTTCTTTTTGTGCTTTCCTGTACAAGGTGTCTTTCAAAATACAGTAAAATAGTTGTCAGATCAGACATGTTTCAGCAGGCTTCCTTCCTCCTCACTGAAGATGAATATTTTGGATATTCAATGATAGATGTCACGTCATATCACCTGATTTTACTGTTACTACACACAGGCTTGTGGTGCTCACTGGTATAATAGCTAGCCACTACTGTAGTATTCTCTTTACTACATAGGAATCCTACCCTGCTGCTGAACAGGGGAGAGGCTCCGTCAAAGCAGTGTAAATGTACAATTCATTGGTGGCATAACCTTTTTCAAGAACTGTTTCTGAGGACGTTTTGGCACACTGCTTTTGCAACAAAATTGTCCCATGGAATTCCATTGCAAAATGCCATTCAGTTACTTACAGCATTCTGCTTACAGCAGGTATGTAAGTTCATGTGGGAAAACATTCATATATTGGTCTGCCTCATTTTTTTATGCCCTTACTATGACTGTGCACACAAATAAGTTGTTTGTGCACACAAAAGGCCAGGTAGTCACGCAGTTCATTGAATACATGTACAAAGAGCCACGTGGTGCACACAGTAGCAATACTGGGCGTACATTATGGTCTCACCATAGGAAAACTGTAGTTAAGGATGCATCAGGATTTTCTGTTTTACAAGAGTTTCTGTACCTCAGTGTCCCCACCTTTTTTCTGAACCCTGGTTTGTTAGTTTTTTGGTAAACATACCATGAGGAATTTGAACCAAATTTCATCTAGTAATTAATCCGTGCGTGGAGTGTTCTGCAATGTGGTGTTATGGTTGTGTTGTATTATGGGTTTTTTGGTTTGTTGTTTTGTAAGGAAATGTGGGAAAACTGGAACACTGGAAAAGCCTGATTTTTTTTCTCCTCACACAGTGCACATTTGCTGTCCCCTGCTACTGCCTGAGCACTAAAATTGTGACATCAGAGATAACCAGCCACCCATCACTCCCTCCCTCCAGTGCATATGCACACTTGGAGAGAGTCACTATTGGGTTGTCATGGCAACAGCTGCCTTTGATAATTTACCTCAGACTCCCATCAGATTGTTACAATAAAGGGTCCCTGGAGGGAACTGTAATGAAAGCAGACCGGGTTTGGAAAAGGTCCTGCTGGTCTCTTTTGGGTTTGTACTGCGGTAAGTTACATTGTATCTTTTCAAAGGGTAATTGTTGGATTGTTTATGGTAATGTGAAAATAAGATATAAAGTTCCAGCTCTTTTTCATGTACATTGTTTATATGGCTTTCTGAACATTTACCTTTTAAAGAGGATTAAAATTTTGCAAAGTCAAGTTCGCTTGAGTTAAGAATTGCCAGAATGAACATTGTCCATGCAACCTTAATTTAGCCCCCAATGCCTGTGCATTATGATACAGCCTTTAATCACATGCAGGGATGACTACCTGTGAAAAGTTTGGAGTAAGTGACTTGCTCAGCATTATATAGGAACTCGATGACCGGCACAGGATTAGAATCCAAGTCTCCAGGGCAACATTCAACTGCCTTTGCCATAAGATTATTCTTTCTCTTCCTGCAGTCCTCTGCCTCAGCCATTGCAAATCTTCCAACTTCTTCAACAAATGAGGCTGTGGTTCTACTGACAACAGCCTCCTTCCTCACACGACCCTGATTCATCCCCAGAGCAGACCCATCCTGTGCACTGAATGAAATAATAAGGGATCATGTCATTAAAAACTATATCATCATGCATGTTTAAAGGGGAGAGGCAAATTAAGGTAGGATGGGCATTATTCATTCTGGAATTTCCTAACTTAAGAGTGCTTGACTTTACACACTTTTAGTCTTTATCTTTGTATTTTCTAATTTTGTTTTATGGTTTAGTTTACTGATGAGAGTGACACTAACATTAATGTTTTTGTTTGTGAATTTGTATATAGTGTCATAGGTATTCTTATTACTCTGCAGACATGTAACAATAACAATAATACATAATTTTATTTATGTAGTGTATGATCATTACAAGTGCTTTCCAAACATGTTCACTCACTGCTATATGGTAGGTGTGAAAGCATTATTGTCCCTGTTTCACACAAAGAGAAACTGGAGCAGTCTTTGTAATAAGATGAGGAAAATATCCTTGCCCCAAGATGCTTAGCATCTCTATGGCTAGATTCTTCACCACCTCCACTTAGCTTGTACCTAAGATGCACTGATACACCCCTGTCCAGAACCTAAAGCTGCTGCTCACAAACAACCTCCAGGGAGGGAATTTAAAATATTGCTGCCTACCCTCTCCCTGGAGTGAATGCCTCCTTCAAGTCGTCTGCTCCTAAGGATACATGGGGTACAATTTGTGCACACATCCTATTCCCCCTGGCCTGAATTTGGTCTGTTATTTCTGAGTGTGCAGTGACCATGGAAAATATCATATTGACTACTGGAAACTGAAGTCTCTTATCGACAGAGCAAATTCAGGATAGGCACATTAGTGCAAGATTCCCCATTATTTCTTCTTAACAACTTTGCTAAGCTCTAGAAGAACCACCTCTAGGCAGCAAGGGGCAGTTCAGTCTCCATAACTACCAGTCCCTAATACTGCCACCAATGGCATTAATGGTTTCAGTAGTTTTTGTTACGTGAACACCCTCCAATAGGTGCTGGATTGGAACAAATTCATTTCACCTAGGGTACAAAGATCGATCAGAATCTGGAAAAGAAATAAAAAATAAGGTGTTTACTCATATCAGTGTTTCTCTCTATTTGCTCTATTTGAATACCATTTTAATGTAACAGTGAGGTGGAAAAGACTCATGTTGCTTGATTCTCTGGGGTTAGGTTAATTGGTAATTTATACCAAAATGATAATAAGAAAACATTTAGTAAGTTTCCATTTTTCAAAGCAATGTGAAAACTTCCTGTTTCACAATAAATGTACAGTAAATTATATATGTTGATTTTTAAGGAGATTCAGTTTTACTTGATTAATTTGCTAGAGATAGTTTAAGGTGTAAGCAAAGCATATATTTTCCTGTGAAACCAAATTGCTCCGACCCTTTGCTAATTTTACCTACAATTAGTTTGGTGTAATTATCACAGCACACAATTCAGTCTGCTTCCACAAAAATTATTGTTCCTGGGGTCATAAAACTCTTTAAAAATTGCTTAATGAACAACTGAGCCATGGGTATGTCTTAGAAGATGAGAATTGCTATTAAATATGTAGTACATGAAGTTACAGTATGCGTACAGTGTATACACAACAAACTCATATAAAATAACCCCTTGAGGAAATCCTTCAATATAGAAAAATAATATGTGGTCATGTAGTTAAAGACTGTCATGACACATATGCATAATGGGGCTGAATTAAGGTTATGCCGGCAACCTCAATTCTGGGATTTCCTAATTTTTGATTGCTTACTTTTGCAACCTAAATATTATTTTAATGTAGATTTTTTTCTTTTGCATGTAGTTATAGGTGAAATTAGTAGTACCACCTATATTTAAGGTTGCATGACGCTTCCTGTGTTTTCAGTTGCTTATAACTTTGCTTAATCCTTCGGACTAAAATTTCCCATCTTGGGTATCTGCTTCAGACTGAATTGTTGTGGAAATGTTTAGCTAAAATGGTTTCAGGTCAACATCTTCCAAAGTGTGTGCATCCAATTTGCCATCCACGACACTTTATCTCTCCCTTGTCTGAAAAGAGAAAATAACTGAAACTTTACCTGACTTCCTTACAAACCTATTCAGTGGCCCTGATTCCCTCTGTTTATTTAGAGATTTGGCCCAGGAAAAAAATCCAGATGTTTGTAATATACCTGTGCTCTTGTTAAGATGCCTCCAAAATCTTGTTTGTGCTGTATAAATCCATAAAATTGGCCATTTTTCTCTTCCATATATGTGCTTTCCCCCAAACAGTTAATCGGTTTTCTGCGCCTGGCCCTACAGTGTTGACCTAACAAAGAGTAGAGACATTAAGAGGGTTATCCTTCATAACTCAGGACAGCTGCAAGAATAAGAGCACCCTAGTCCACTGGACCTTCTCTCAGAGAAAGAGAGGCAGAAAAGACTGCCATCTGGGACTCATATGTGCAGCTTAGTAGCTATGCCGAAAGGGAAGACACTTGTCTTCTTGAGCGCCTAAGACCTGCACAATGTATGGAAGCCCCTCCCCTGACATGTCTTGGAAGCTGTGATGAAGGGGATAGATAGAAATAGAAAAAGGAATATTTTATAGATGTATAGTTTCCCCTGCCCAGGCAAACCCCCCTTTTTTTAGCAAGATGGGTGCACCTTTTGTTAAAGAAACTTAGTGTTGTTAAATGGAATCCACCCTTCAGGACAACAGATTTTTTGGTGGATAGAGCTATAACTACATAATTATGGCTATAGTGGAAAAACAGTTACCAAGGAGGTCTGAAAATTATCTCCAGCGGGCTAATCCTAATCCACAGAGAGCTTTGTCTGCATGTGACTTGACAGTAAGCACAGTCAACATGTATTTTATATTATACCCCTAGAATTAGGGGTAAACAGATTGTAGCTGCTTCATTAGCAGCAGAAACCTTTTCTACAGCACTTTTCTATATACGTCATTTTCTATAGCACTTATCACCATGTTGTCAATGCACTGATGGGCGAAGTCCTCCTCTCCCTCAACAACCCCTTCTGACCTCCCTCCTATTCTTTTAATAGGTTCAGAGCTTGTCACCATTTCCTACCTCCAAGATGCAGTGGGAAATGTGGATTTATGGCAGCCAGACATGAGCTTGGTGGCCAAGATATTACCTTCATCATATGTTTTGTCATCTGTGTCAGAGCTGCAAGATACAGTAGGTGCTTTGGGGGTGGTATTTTCAAATGTGTCCAGCATTGTCCTAATTCTGAACCCACTGAATTCAACTGTAAAACTCCCATTGTGCTCTGTGTTAGCATGCAATGCTGAAATCCTGCCCCAATACTCTCACTGACTTCAGTGGTACCAGGATTTCACATGGCAGTCTGGGACCTCTTGATTTTCCATCTCTAATTGTACAAGTTACATTCCGCTACAAAAATGACCTTTGTATCTGTTTGTTTGATACTGTACACTAATGTCTACTGGAATTTACGTAATCCAAATATTTAAATAGCGGTTTAAATATATTTTTTAAGTGAATGACATATTAGAAGTAGCTAAACTTGTTATCTTACTTTGGAATATGAGTTTAATTTCAGTGTGCAACTGAGTGGTGTTCAATCATGGGGTGAAAGAGATTATATACATTATGTAAATGCACATAAAGCTTAAGTAATAATGCAGTATTTGTTTATTATTCAGGCCTATTACATCCATTTCTAACACCAGAAGGAATAAATGTCATAATATATTTTAAAGATACAGGGGTGTGTGTGTGTGTGTATCTATGTGCATATGGATGTAAACTAAAATATGACTGTATACGTATGCATATGTACTGCATAGGATTTCATACATATATAGTATACAATAAATGGCATGATAATAAACTTAAAAGTACTAAAAAATAGAAACAGAAACAAGATAAAAAACAAAATGAAAAAATAATTAAAACAATAACTATTCCATTCATTCTGAACATATCACACAAGATTGCATTAGGAAACACAATAAAAATGTGCTTTTAATCTGATAGTAAAAAAACCCAATAAAATAAAAATGAAATCCATTAATGAAAATAATGGATCTTATCCAAACTGGTTAAACACTTAACATACGTGATTTTTTTTTCAGTTGGTGATATAGTAGTCTTAGTCACATACTGTGGTTGTTACAGTGCAATTAGTACCACTCATTGCATAGTGTTACCATGTTAAAAAATAAAAAAAGAGAATGGCTTTGCAGATGAGACACTTTCCTTACCAAACTAATATTATAATGAGTGTATGCAAAATGTCATATTTAAAGCTGTGACATTGTTACTGGCAAGGGACTGAATCTCACTCTTATTTGCTCTTGGTCAGTGGTTTGGTTGGTGGGGGTGGCTGAGAGGGGGAGAAGAGAAACCATTTATCTGGCAGGCTGATTTAAAATAAATAAATAAAATAAAAAGGTAACTCGGGGGTTGAAATGTATTGAATATCAGAGAGATTGATTAGTGGGTGCTGCTAATGTGATCACACCACTCCAATGTACCTCATTTTGATGGACACCACTCATTTTACTCCTGCAACTACCTGTGCGCCTCTTCACTTTTATGGTTGAAAATTATTTACATCAGAATTAAAAAAAGAGTTGTTTGCACTAATTAAATGACTCCCATATATTTTAAGTGTTTTGCCTGAATGGTTTTTAATTGTTCCTCATTTGAGTTTTTTTGTCACATGTTATGTCCCGTATTTGAGAGGTATAGATATGATCACAAATAAGTATTAAATTGAACAGATATGGGATAAATTAATTTGTACATGACTATCACCTCCACATAATTGGCAGCTATATAAAAAATTAGAGCTGCGTGTGATAAATTGCAAAGCTATATGATAAATGAACTTACGCACCTTTGGCAGCTTTACCTGGTCTCTGCCCACTAATCCATCTTCCCTGAGACTTATTCTAATTATTCAAATCTTTGAGCAGCTTCAATGGATTTTAAAAATTTTGTAGTTCCCCACAAAATCTCCCCACGAGTGTTTCTTCCTGTTTCCCCCAAATGTAGAAGTACCCTGGCCTGACGCCCATGATAGGCAAGTGTCAGTGCTGCTCAAAAGGACAGGTTTTCTATACATTCATGTTATGACTGCTTGTTATTTGCCATCCCTGCAGTGCTAGAAATGGGAGCATCCTAACATTAGAAAGTGGCAGTTCCCAGCTTTACAGTACTGTGCAGGAGCCCTTTCCTTAGTCAATACATATATGATATTATATGCAATGAACGAGGCATCTTTGAGGTGACTGAGTCAGAGCTTAGTTTGCGTGTAGTGCAGCCTATCTTCCTTCTGCACACTGGTGAATCATAATTAAAATGTATTATGCAGGCATGAAATATGATTTCCAAAGATTCATAACTGGGCCAAATCCCAACATGTTTTCACTGGAACTCTCAAAGCCTTTCTCTCTAAAGCCTTTGCCAAATTTCAACTTATATTTCAACCATTGTAGCTACAGATATGCAAAATACATTGCAAGCTATTTTGTACAATGAGTAAAAGAGTATTTTTTAAAATCTTTCCTTATACTTAAAAATGGCTAAACTTTTGTTTTAGCTAGAACATTTCTCCTGGTAACGGTAATTAGACCTGTAAAATTTTGTCCCATTAAGACGAACTGGTAGAAAGTTATGAACAACTGAAAACCAGGGATTATAGTTAGAAATACTTCAACAACCTTAACTCTATCTGTTGCTGACATTCCAAATATAATATACAGACTTGAGTGTATTTTTTGCATATAATGTACATTATGCATTACCATAATGCAGTACATTTTTCTTTTCAAAGAAGAAAGAAACCCTAAAGTGACCAGAATGTATGTTTATAGTATAATTGACACAATCTTTTCCCCTTATTTTGGGAAATGATTCCTGTTCATTTCTTTGCATACTTTAGATAGTGATGCCTGGGGGGGAGGAGGGCAGGGAAATGCCTGTTTTGGCATGTCCCACATGGCAAGTATACAGATTTCTGTGGGAGTGAAGATGGCTTCAGTAAACAGCACATGCAAAGCGCTTACTTTTCACGCAAGTAAAGTTTATAAGAAGAACCGCCACAAAATGGGAGAGTAACTTTTAGGAAGGAAGCCTATGCCTTGCTTGGTGAATAGGTCCCCATGCTACCATAATAATACACATTTCTACTAGGACAAACACTTATTTGTTCAAAGTGAATATTAACACTGTAATTTACTACCTAATTACAATTTTATAGTAATAACTGAAAATGTGGTATTAAAAAGCCTGGCATACGCTGCTCCTCACTATTTGGCTGTTGTTAGTGGTATGGTATGTGACTTTGTCACTATACCAGCATTACAGTGGAGATTTCTTAGCAACATTAACCTTGCTGCAAAGCACTGTTCCCTACACCCTTTCAAAGTTTATTATTTTCTGTAATTTTTAGAAAGGATTTATTAAAGGGCCTGGTCCTCCTCTCATTGAAGTTGATGAATAAATTCCCATTAACTTAAAAAGGAGCAGGATTAAGTCCTGTGAACAATCAGTACATATTACATCTTGTTCATGTAAAAAGCACAGTACTCGGTATTCCTTGAGGAAGGCTTTATAACATTGCACCATTTTCTAAAGGGATGAGATATTCTCATAAGATTACTTTCCTTATCAACTAATTTTAAAGGATTTGTTTTCTTGAAGCTACAATTAAAAACAAAAGAAAAATTAATGCAACATTAGTATTTAGAAACAAGACATTGCTAAAATTTGCTTTATTTATCATGAAAATATACAGTAAAAATGTCACATTTTGTAATTTTTTTATAAAACAAACAAAAATGTGTTTTACTATTAATATTTTATTTTTTGAACAGCTTTATTCCCCTTCTGGATTTTCTTTTTTATCAAGTTACCTTAATCATAACTAACTTTAACTTCAAGGGATAGTTTTTTCAAATGCTATAAACCCTGCTGGTCTCCATTTACCTGGAATTGATAGAAATTACTGTCATATTAAGTTATGTGAAACAGGGATTGTCAATAAAAAGTCAACATTTATCCTCATTTACTATAGAGGGGCATTGCAGATAAGGAAATAACTGGGATACCTCAGATAGCATTGTGTGGTAACTGTGGGTAAATGATACATTTTAATGACAAGCATTCTAACTTATAATACCAAAAATGTCTGTTAGGTTGCATTAACATGATGTATTAACCAGTCACATTTCTACACACACATGCATCAAGAAGTGTGTGTGTCTGACTAAAACTCATGATGTTGTGGGTCTGGTATGCCTTTGCTAGGGAGGAGGAATCACAATTGTGCTTTTCATAAGGTAACCTCCTCACTCATGAAGATAAAAATTATATCAGACCTAACTTGTCCATTATTCTCTCCATAATACAATACACACTATTGTGAGATACAACAGTTATCTTGAATGTGTGAAAAGAGCTCAGTGATTGCTGAGTGGCAAAGCCCTTTTCCTCTGCTTTGGGATAAATGCTGTATTGACAGTCCATCATGTGTTCCGTTTACAGAAAATATTCAGTATATGTTCATGAGATTCAAATAGAAAATTCCCTGAGGCAGGGAGAGTACATGTGATTTCTATGCACTTACCCTTAGCAATCTCTCCATTGGTCTCCCTGCTGAGGGAGGGGGAAAGAAGGAAGGTATGACCATCATTCCTGACCTTCCTGTTGTCATTTATGCATTACAAGACAGAATGAAAAGATCCAGAATGCGGGATAGAAGAAAGCTAGTGGTGGCTGGGGAATGGATGATATTTAATTGATTTTGGTTATTTGCTAAGTTGGTTGTTTTTATAGTAAAAGAAATGGGTAACCATATAACTTTCTTTGGTTGTTATTAATTGATTGCATTTGTTTTACTGCATAATTTTGCTGGTGACATTTTTACTTGTATGTTTTTTTTCTATTCTGAATAGCAGTCCTTGGCTGTCTACTGGGGGCAGCTTATCGGTGTTCTCCATTGATCTAGCGCATCCTCTGTGCAGAGCATATTTCCTCGCACTGTAGTAGAGCAGCCTGAAGACTGCTCTAATTTACAATATTATCATCCACTTTGCCTGAGAGAAGGCAGATGGGGAAGGTGGGCCCAAGGTGAAGTGTACCATGTCAGCCCAAGGCATGAATGATTGTTTTCTTTCGGTCACTGGTGCCTGCGTGTACACAGTCCCTTGTACTTGTACCCCAGGGTCTCAACCACTACCTGTCCCCCAGAAGTTCCCAGCACTTCCTCCCCCAGAAGCTCCCTGCCCCACAGGAACCCCAGCTCCATCTACCTCCAGGAGCTCCCTGCTCCCCAGGATGCTGTATACACCAGAAACCCCACCACACACCTATCCCCACCCAGCTACCCCCTAGCTTCACACTCAGACTCCCTCACTGAGTTATGCCCCATGACACGCATGAGCACCCCCGATCACAGCAGCCAAGTTTTGTACAACAAGTGCTGCATCCCAACCCTGACACTGCTTGAGGCAGGGCATGTTGGCCATAAGTATAAATTTAGGGTTCTATGCAAACTATTTCATTAAATAATTTGAATTAAATGTTACATGGAGTGGCACAAACCTTGGCAGCTGTGTATAAGTATAGAAGTTAGTGTAAGGACACTGGAGTAATTGTTGGAATGATGTGCAGACGTACTTAGAAGTGAATGTGGATGTTGTGCTACTATTCGTTTTTACTTTTGCATTTTTATTTGTATTCAGTTAATAGGAGGTGTCCTTTTAAATTTAGGGTGAGGCTGACTGAGTGGAAGGCCCTGTCTGTCTAAACTTTCAAAAGGTTAGAACTTGGTTTAATAAACTTATCTTTCCAGAAAGCAAACTTCATTCTGCTTGTGGGGGACTGGATGCCTCGTAGCATTGCTAATAAACTGCAGAACCTTTCACCTGTAGGTCACCAGTTTGAAGCCTACCTGCCTTAGCCGGGATTAAACATTGTTTCCATCTAATGAGAGGAGATGAGTGCCAGTTCCTCCTCCCACGTCACAACTCACTACTGTGCTTTGCAATAGATGGCATGCTCTTCGGGGCATGGGGTTTTCTTTTACTATGAGAGTGGCCACACTGCAAAATAACACTGGAGCTGCACAGAGTGATTGGATTAGCAGGAGACTGATTTGGGTTGTAGCTAACGAGCTGTGTTAACTCTAGCTGTACTCCTTGAGAAGCTAACCAATTTGAGTTAAAAGCACCACCACCCTTGAATTAAGGATTTTTCTGTATGGACTGGACTCAGATTAGGGGCAAACTTGAGTTAAAAATGAGTTAATTTTGCAGTGAAGACAAGCCCTCTAGGCAGTGGGTCCCAATCTTGATTGGGTCCTCTAGCGCAAGCTCCAGCAGGGGAGACAACATTGCTTCATTCTCTACACTTGTGGCTGTTGGCAACCTGGTAATTGTCACATGCACGTTGGAAGTTGGTAGGGCGAGTTCAAAAATCAGAAGACCTCAAAAATATCATTAGATTTATGTAATTTGGATTGATCACATTATCATTGTAGGGAGGGTCTGTGTAATGACTTTGGGGTGTTTTGGTTGGCAAGAATGAAACTGCCAGCTGCAAACAGCCTCAGGGGGCTCCAGCTGGGGATCGGTGCGACCCTACCTGACACTGCTTGAGGCTTGTCCAATTTTCCATGCTATGGCAGCAGCAGGGAGCCCCTGTTCTGGCTCTGCACGACTAACAGATCACCCTTACATCGGCGTGATCTTTAACCGGACGGTTATAGATAGCTTTAGGGACAGATTCCATCAGCAGTATGGTTTAATGTAGCCACACCGCACTGGAGAACCTGGTCCTTTAAGCTTAATGTAGTGCAATAGCATGCGCGTTTCAAGGTTCACTTTTTCTTTTGTTTCATGTAAAAGGGCATCATATATTCTGTGTTTAATTGTTGGGTGAGTGTATAAGTTAAGGTCTCTGTGGCAGGGCAGGGGTAAAATCCCCCTTAAAGCCCTGCCAAACTGCTGGCTGCGGCCTGCTCCCTGGCCAGGGGTAGGGCTGCAGGTATCCAGCAGGCGGCCCAGCTGCAAGCCCTAATGAGGGCCAGCTCAGAGGAACAGGCTGAGCTAAGTGCTTCCAGCTGGGCGGAGTCAGGAGGGCTATAAAGCCCAGGGCAAACCTCAGAGAGAGGGCTAGCCTGAGAGGAGACAGGAAGGGGGTTTAGCTGTCTCCTTACAGTGGAGGGAAACCTTAAAGGGCTAGGAGACCCTGGGGAGGGTCTGTGGGGCACTAACTGTTGGGGGATCTGGGAACTGCACAAGCACGGTCACATAAATAAAGACGCTTGGGTGAATTGGCGACAGCAGGTGTTGGGACTCTTTATTGCACCAGCCAAACACAGGGCGCAGGGACGAGAGGGAGAAACCTGCGTGGACAGTCTCACACAAGTATTAATTCCACAGTAGTGTATAATGTGACTTTCTGTACATTATTATTATTTATTACACAACAGTGCAGACATGCCTCAAGTGAGATTGGGGCCCCATTCAGGTAGGTACAACTCACAGTAAAAGTGTCCCTGCCCTAAAGAGCTTACACTCAAAACAGACAAGATATGGGAGAAAGGCAGTATTAACTTGACTCATGGTGGTATCTGTCCAATGAATTTGTTTTCCCAGCTCAGTTGTTTAGTGACCAGTGTTCAGACCATACAAATCATTGTCACATTAAGTAATAAGTATTCTCATTGATTAAGTCTGCAAAAATGGCAGGAAGGAATGATCTATGGAGAGTGAATGGTCCTATCACCCCTAGATGTGGCCCCAGCAGTTCAGAGTTAAGGCATGTCCACTACTATCACCTTTTGATTGTCCATTATATTGAATTTACTATTTCATTATGTTTTAGTGATCTTAAAATATAAACACTTGAAGAAGCTACTTGAAACTCCCTTCTTGGTATATATGTCTGCATGTTTTATCTCATAACGTTGTTTCATAATTGTGATAATTATTATTCACATATTGCCAACATAATCTACTAGGAGAAGAGCACAGGACTAGGAAGGAGTATATCCAGATTCTCTTCCTAGCTCTACCGCTAACCTCACTATGACTTTGGGCAAGTCACATTAACATTTCTGTGCCTCGGTTTCTTCATTTTCTGTAAAATAGGATACGCTTCACAAGGGATATTGTGAGATATAATTTGTCAACCCTTTTTTCAGCCTTCGGATGGATTATACACATATCATGCCATACAAGAGAGAAACACAATTATTTATTAATAAAAACACAAATTGACTGAGGATAAACTATATAGGCAAACAGTGTTATTCATGGAAAAGTGAGAATAAACAATAGGATACTGCAAATAAGATGAGTATTATTTTTATAGCTCCCAAATACTCTATGAAAACATCACTGGACTTTTATTCTTTGTCTTCCAAGCTAAAGTGGTCAATTTCCAAACATAATGTGAAATATTTGTATATTAGTGTATTGTATCGATACTTTATCATGTCTGTCCCCAAAGTCACCATTCTAATTTGATGTCCACTGTCACGCAATACAGCTTGACAATGTCTGTTGTTTTATCCTAATACTGTACGGTAGAGTGGGACTACACTAAAATTAATACCAATATTAGGAACATTTATTTATAATATATGTCCAGAAATGCTGATACTAAATGGTAGAAGTATCAGAGGGGTAGCCGTGTTAGTCTGGATCTGTAGAAGCGACAAAGGGTCCTGTGGCACCTTATAGACTAACAGAGGTATTGAAGCATAAGCTTTCGTGGGTGAATACCCACTTCTTCGGATGCAAGCAGTGGAAATGAATGGTAGAGTTCACCTAGATCATTAGGAGGCTTTAAAGCGTAATTCCCCTTTAATTTCAGGGAGTTAAACCCACATGGACTTCTGTGGGGAAACAGGGTTTATTTAAGAGGTCTGAGATAGCAGCAAGCTAGCATCTGTGTAGTCTGACAGATGTAGGCTAGCAGCAGTATCAATGAAGACGGATACAGGTTGCATTGCAGTAGGCAAGCAGCTTGAGGGACATTCAGCAGGATTTTCAAGGGACAACATAGATTCTTCAATATTAGTAGTGATGATTCATTAAAGATAACAAAACCGAATCAAGCTATTGTGCCACATGTGGGCATGGGCATATTACATCTCTGGGGAAGTGTTATTAGAAATTACAAAAATGCCACAGAGTGGAGTGGGTCTGCTCTGCAAAAGAATATGAGACTCCATTGACAATCTTGTTGTTTCTTGGGATATGGAATTCTGATGTAAGGGGAAAGTTGCACCACTTATTCATCAAGCGGGATTTGTGTCTATGAAAGTAATGCTAAGGCAGCTGCAGTAATTAGGGGGACATCATAATTTTGCTTGTAAGGTCATATCTTCTGGCGAAAATCTTTTGTCATAGGATAGAGTTGGCCACTTCCACTGCCAAAAAGCCACTTTAAAAGATTGACAAGAGAGATTAAAGAGGATACAGAAATTTGGAAGTAGTTCTTTTAACCTTTTTGGCAGCAGCGAGCCTCATGGTGAGGCTAGTTAGAGACCAAACATTCCTGGAATTGTTTGCCTTTTTGGCTCTTCCATTTAGGGATATCACTTAACAATTTCACTACTGCAGCAAAGCAGGAGAGGAGACAGTAAATAAGCAGCAAGTTAAAATTAAAAAACAGAAACGAGCCTTATGAATACAAGGGTGTTACAAGGCTTAAAAATGCATTTATTTTAGAGCTTAGCAAGTCCTGGGAAAACATAATGACATTGTGGATGTATTGTCTTATTTTACATTGCAGAGATTCCATTTATTGGCCCTGGAGGCTGACAAGGAACCAACACCTGTCCCCAAATGTTTTTAGAACCTTGGCAAAGGAAGGCATGTTCATTAGGCAGGAGAGCTGTAGTTCCAAGTGTGCTTAAGGCACAGAAGAATAGCAGAGTTTTCACTTGTAAGAAAAAACAGGTTAAGGAGCAGAATGACTGTCCGAATGGAGTTATTAGTGTGAACAATCTTGATGAAGGATGGAACTTCTGTGACTGCACATCACCAGCGGAAATTACACTTTATAGTAAGCCTGTTTTGGTGACCTAAAAACTGTGCAGTGGTGATAACATCAGATTTGGGGAGACTCAAGAAAGACATTCAGTTCCTGATAACTCCACAAAATCAGTCAATTAATAAACTAGTATCTTTGGTCTCTTTTGAACTCATTGGGGCTGGCAAGTGTGTGATTTCAGTTAGTTCCTGGTTGGAACCTAATGGAAGAATCATAATGCAAAGATGCATACTGTACCAAGCAAGGTGTCTGATAACTTGGAAGAGTTATAATAGAGATTGCTTCAGCAGTTAAGAGAACTCATATACGATTACATGGTGCTAGACTTCCTGGGGTTTGATGTTGGAGAGGTAAGTCCAAGGTTGGTTACGGTTGCAAAATGTCAGTTGTTTTCCTTAGGAGAGCAGTATTATACATGGATGTGAATGCATTGCTTTGTCAAGTCATTTTTGTAGTCCCTGTGTGGCTACCCCTGCACTAAAGGTCATATTGCATGAAACTAAGGCCTGAAGAGTAGGCAGATGGGCTTTGTTTTTAAATAGGACTTTCTGTACAAACTGTATAAATGGAAAGTTTTGTGAATGATCTGTTATTTTAGGAGAACTTTCAGGCAACTGGGATGATCCATTTACAGAATTTTGGTGATCAGAGAGATGTGAGCTAGGATCAGATTCTCTCTTTCACCCTATCAAGTAACTTAAGCATAACAATTGTGATATGCGGTCTTAGTGATGCTTGGCTATCATGATATAATATGATGTGTTCAAGAGATGCTGCTGAAGGCCTTTTCAAATTGCCATTGTTTTTAGGAAACATTTCAGAACAGTGAGGTCCAGTGAAACAGATTGAACAAAACACATCAGGTCATTTGTGGCTTTGCTGCAGAAAAGAATGATTTTGTGTACTGGAAGCTTGAACTGGAATCACAGTAAAAAATGGATTTGGCTTTTAAAAGACAAATATTTCCAGATGCCAAGATCATTTGGTCCATGTTACGACCCAGATGAGTTTGGAACGATGCCAAAAAACTAAAAGCAGTTGATAAAACCAGAAAGGTAGTTAATCAAAAATTAGCTAGCTTCTGCAAATTTAAAGAAGCTGAGGTTGACAGAGAGATGGGTCAAATGTTTTAGCATTTCCTACCAAAGGACAACCTGTATATCCGTGATGATCAAACCACAAGAGCTTATGAGCTTTGCTTTGGATGAGCCCCCAAAAGTTTGCAGGTTGGCCAGACCATAAAATGGGCATTGGGACCTGATTCTGCAAATCCAGTTCCATTTATATTACTGGGATTATTCACATGCCTGAGGGTTTGCAGGACTGTCTCATCATTTACATATTGGATTATATGGACACATCGATCTACATCACTGGAAGAAGTGAATTAAACTTTGTATTTTACTGAATGTAGTTCCAGTGCTCAACCACACCCAGGCCCAGAGGATCCATTAGAGAGAAAATCTTTCTGAGCCCCTTTAGCTGTGGGATATAGCATGCTCAGTTACTGTGTAGGGACAGTGCATGCGCAGTCTGGTCAGCACCAGAAGCTGTGAGAGGCTCAAGCAAGCTCAGTAAGGATAGGATCTTCAGAGGTATTGGCTGTTAAGCTCTAGCAGGTCTACTGAACATGTATGAACTGTGATTTTTCAAAGGGTTATAACATGGTGAAATGCAGGCAGACTTTCACCGGGATGGGAAAAGGTACATCCCTGAGGCAAAGGCCACCCCCTTGCCACATTTCAAATTGCTGCTCCAAAGCATGATGGGCAAAACAATATATTTCTCCCTAGCCTTGTTCTTGGAAATGGAAATAGCTGAACCATTTTGTTATACTTTTCCTAAATAATTCAGGCTGAGGCAGACACTTGGCATGGAAAATTTCAGTCTGAAAAGTTGAAGTTTGGCAAAGTTCTAAACAAATGAAAATAGAGTCTTATATTGGAAGTGTTGGGCAATCTTAATAATAGGCAGTGCTACCAGCTCTGCTTATAATAGTGCCGATCAAGGGAACTCGATTATTATCTCTAATCAACAAACAAAAAGGGAATTCTTCAGATGTTTTTGATCACATTAGGTTTTTTGATCACACGTTTTCTTTTAAGGTCAATTTCAAGTGACACCTTGATATTTTAAACAAACAAAAAGATTCTATTTATATATACAAACATATAAATGAGAGAACACCTCCTTTTCTGAAGATGCAATGTGGCATCCCCAATATTTGAAATAAATATTTAGATAGCTATAGATATTTTAAACATAAGAAAAACTTAACTGTGAAAGTACTATGCAGAAGTGTCAAAATTTTGCCCTAATTTCTTGTGTAATAATTTGAAGTATCCTTCAATCATACTAGTAATAATAATAGTAATAATACTGGGGTTGCAAGTTCCTTTATACTAAGCTTCTAAGTGATTAATCCTGTCTGATTGTTACAAGATTTAGCCTAAATTTTTTAAAATGATAAATGAAGTGGAAATATGTTGAAAACAATCCTTTTTGAGTAATATACTTCAAACCATTTTGTTCTTTTTCAAATGTGGCAACAATTTGTACTAGGAAATTATCTTTCTTTGTATATTAAGATCATATTCAATACAAAATGAATGAATTGAATTAAGTCAGATCATATTGATTATTACCCATCCTCAGTTTGCAGATATTTTATTTATTTCCCCCCCTCTGGTTCAGCTGTGTTTACATTTACTCTAGAGCTGAGCTGCTGAAGTTTCTGGTAGCATTGTTCTGCTACTCACATTCAGTAAAAATTCCTCTATTCATTAAATGGATCAAACTGCAAGGCTAAGTGACACAGCAACCGTGCTATACCCTGCTGTGACTGAGACCAGGTCTTGAAATTTGACTCTGGAATCTTGTTTCTTGGACTAAGGGAATCTGAGAATGTTGCAAAACTTGTGATTGGTCTCAAGGGGAAGGTTGCTTCAGTGGAAACCAGAGACGTGTGTAGATAAGAGGTCATAGTGTAGTGAGTGGGGAATGGTACCTGCTGTGAACAAACATGAAAATTTCCATGTATCACACTCTGGGCTGATACTGGGCTTTACTGGGAGGGATAAAGGCAGAGGAAGACAGAGACGACAAGCTCACACTAGGTGACTGGGATAAAATAACATAACTATAAAAAGAAAGTCAGAGCCAGGAGGTGACACGCAATTAAAATCGTATTAGGCTGTGTCTCCTTGTCTTTGAGCCTTTAAAAAAGTGTTTCTTTATGGTGTCCGCTCTCTGTAGACCTCAGAAGCATTTCCTAGTAGTAGCTCCATATTTAGACAGCCTTCTCATCATTATTCATCTAAGTCATCAAAATTTTAAAAAGGATTAAAAACCCTGATGTGTTATAAATAAAATATGGAATGGAGGATAGTGATAGAATACAAGTACAGTATGTTTGCAGAAATACCCACCACTAGTCCCTCACAGAAGTATTTGGGGCATGTTCTCATATTGTTTTCTTATTGCTCACATATTATATATTAAAAAAAGAAAGTCAGTAAAGGCAGAATATGATCAATAGCCGCAGCTGAAATATAGGCAGAGCATGACAAGCATGTACACTCAACCTTCATTCAAAATTAATATGCATTGTATTTTCTCAGCTATAATTGTCCTGTACCTCGGCTTTCAATTGCTGTAAATTAATTCCGCTATAAGTATCCCTTTTACCCATGTATTTGTAGCCTTGCTGTAACTGGAAGGTGTTACTTCCAGGGATGACATTGTGGTGTGACCGCTAACATGGCACAGCATCTGGAGACAAGTGTATATATTTTTGGAACAGTTTTCTTTGCCCCTCTCCCATTTTTATTGGTATATGTTTTTCTATTCTGGGCATTTATCCCAGTTTGGTTTAATTTTGGTTTATTGCATACAGGATCCCAGATGATGTTTTGAGGTTTTAATAAGTAAATTCAGTATATGCTTGTTTTTAGTGGGTCACTTGGCACATCTGTTTTCAGAGGTAGCTAAATCTTCATGAGCTGCATAAGACGTCTGTAGTTACACAGGATTAGGGAAGGGTATCATATTTTAAATATGTACGTGTTACCCATTAAGAAGTCATCATTTAGCCACAGTTATCATATTCTTGCATATCAGATACTGCAGTATGTTGCAATACTTAGAATACAAAATAATTACTGCATTGAAGAGGCTAGGAGTGTAGCAGCCGTGGTTAACTCTTGTCTGTTTAGTGCTGCAAATTATTGGTGTGTTTTCAGTACACTTTTACAATCCATTAACTACAGTAGTCCGATGGTATCTGCATATATTAGTGTGCACATTGTACATTACTGGAATCAGTGAAATTCATATTATATTGCAAGGGTTCTTCATTGAGATAACTGTGCAAAATATAGTTCAGCACTCAGCATTTGTCTAGACTGCAGGCGAAGGTGTGAGATAGGCACAGCAATGTTAGTTTAATCTAACTAGCACAGGTTACAGTGGTGTATATATGGCAGCATGGGCTTCAGCACAGGTGAGAAACCCAAGTACAGACCCAGCCTCCCCAGTGGTCTTATACTTGGACAGCTAGCCCGGGTGGGAGCACATGCCATCACATCTACATGACTATTCTGCATCGATATACCCTCACAGGCGATGCCACTGAAGTCATTGGAGCTCCCTGGGTATAAAGGAGTTTGGCTCAGCAAATTTAGTACATAAAACAGAAGAAAAATCCCATTCACTAATAGTAATGCGAAGTATGATTATTACAGTAGTACTAAGAGGTCCCAGTTGGTATTGGGTGCCTATTTTACGAGGCCTTTTGTAAACATAGAGTAGGAAGGCAGTCCGTTTAATCCCCAGTTTCCATTGTTATTGCTGAGTTTGTTGTGGTTTGTGGCACTCCATAATTTTTGTTAGTTCTGAATGTTTCTCTTACAGGATATCTTTTTAGGCTTCTTTACTGGTTGTTTTTTTTTTCGGTTGCCTGGTTCAGATGTGAAGACTCTTCTAATTATGACTCTTGTGAATTTTGATTGCAAAAGGTGGGGTGAAGCACTAATAAGGGAAGGAAATTGAGAAGTGGAGTACTGGTCTTTTTCCACACTAGACAAAAAAGGGTAGTCACTATCGATAGTAGCAACTCCTTGCCTCTGCAGGGACTCATGTCCACACATAAAATTCAATCTGGCATTGTACAGATTTTGGTACCACCAGAGAGATGGCACAGCTGGGGAGCAAGTCTTTACCTGCTTCTGGTTGCACTGGGGCAGCAGTCTTACTGCTCTGCTCCTGTGGATGGGAAAACACAGATATTCCAGCTATACTGGTCCAGATACATCCCACAATGCTGTTCTCTACCTACTCTGTGCCCCCTGCCATAAGGAAGTGTTTATTTTCCACCATCCATCCATATATTTGCCATTAAGTATGCAATGAAGACATGTGCCATGTTTCCCACTTGTGTTGTCTCTTTAAGTAAGCCTGAGTGCAGCTCAGGGTTTATTCAGCTGGTCTTTGCTCTCTTTGGCACACCTTGAGAGCAGGTGAAACATTTACTCGGCTAGTTACAGCTCTTTGGAGAGATCTTCTGAAACTTGAACTAGACACACTGGGCACTCAGATGGCTGTGCAATAATTTATCCATTTCCAAAACATTCCTGGGCTGGAGAATATTGTGAGAAATGTGCGTGGAATGGAAGTGGTGCAAGCATATTATGGAAAGCTGATTAGTGGTGTGGCTGCGCTTCATAGTTGCAAAAAGAAATAATCAATGCTTATGTGCATTGTCATTGTTTTGTCCCTGCAATTGACCACTTGCTTAGGTGAAAACAAGCCATAAGAAGCACAAAGAGAAAAGGAAGAGGTGTGAAAAAGCAGGCCCCAGATAATAAACATATCCAAAGAAAACAAGGTGTAAAAAAGGGGGAGCAGGTATTTGGATTTCATAGAATCATAGAATCTCAGGGTTGGAAGGGACCTCAGGAGGTCATCTAGTCCAAACCCCCTGCTCAAAGCAGGACCAACCCCAACTAAATCATCCCAGCCAGGGCTTTGTCAAGCCTGACCTTAAAAACCTCTAAGGAAGGAGATTCCACCACCTCCCTAGGTAACCCATTCCAGTTCTTCACCATCCTACTAGTGAAAAAGTTTTTCCTAATATCCAACCTAAACCTCCTCCTCTGCAACTTGAGACCATTACTCCTTGTTCTGTCATCTTCTACCACTGAGAACAGTCTAGATCCATCCTCTTTGGAACCCCCTTTCAGGTAGTTGAAAGCAGCTATCAAATCCCCCCTCATTCTTCTCTTCTGCAGGCTAAACAATCCCAGTTCCCTCAGCCTCTCCTCGTAAGTCATGTGCTCCAGCCCCCTAATCATTTTTGTTGCCCTCCGCTGGGCTCTTTCCAATTCATCCACATCCTTCTTGTAGTGTGGGGCCCAAAACTGGACACAGTACTCCAAATGAGGCCTCACCAGTGCCGAATAGAGGGGAATGATCACGTCCCTCGATCTGCTGGAAATGCCCCTACTTATACAACCCAGTATTTACCCAGTTACAGTACAATACTCTATTGCCAACTTCATTTTCATTAGAATTTTTTTCTCTAATGCAAGCTGCTCTTTGTGCAGAAAATGAATCAACAGAGGGAACACATGGGGACATTTTCTTTAAGAAGCTACTTGAAAATTAACCAAGATCACTGCTAGTGCAGGGTAGCATAGTACTTGGCTATATGGGCACTCAGAATAAGAAATGCCACAAAACTCTGGAGGAAAAAAAAGAGGACAAACAGAAGCAACAGCAGAATTAGAATGGGCTTCCCTTTGAGTGGCATCATCTCCAATTTCTTTCCTAAGCACATCCGCACTTAGTTTCTGAGAAAGCAGGCAAGACACGTAGGCAAACTGCCAACCAGATGGTGCAACTGACTATGGAGGATACATTCAGAAGGGCAGCAAAACACAGAATAAAAAATCCTATAGTTTGCATGCATGATACAAAACAGGCCAACATTCACCAGGTCCTTTTCACATATAAGATGGTAAATGCTAATTGTAGCACCTTCCTGCCTCTGTGTGGCTCAGTCTCATAATTTATTATTGCTTTCAGTTCTGCTATACCATCCCTACTGTATACTGGAGGAATTATTTCGTTCTATTTATGTATTTTATGGATGGGGTTTTCAAAAGTGCTCAGTGTTGGCCTGCATTCTAACTGAAGTATATAGTAAATGGACTTTGAGAGCAGAGTTTGAATCATGCTGAGCACTTTTAAAGATTCTATTCTATTGTATAGAATGAACAAAAAAAATAATACTTCTTATTCTGGTTCCCATATAGTCAATGAGTGGAGAGGCCACAACTGGAGTTAAGGGGCAGTCTAAGAAGTGATATTCCTTTTTATATTTCACCCACTGCCATGTCATTTTCAGTTTATTATGTATACTGTATGATTTTTATATTTCCATTAAGTATTATATTTACAGAGGAATTTTAGATTTATTTTGTGCTGCTTCGCTCTCTTCCCTGCCCACCCCACCCCCACCTACGGTCTACATTTCCCACATGAAAGTTTTCACACTTCACAAAGTAGCTATAGATATCTATAGCTTTTTATAGCACTATTAGTTTTTGACTTTGTTGTTGGCTATTTTAATGTCATTGCTCTATTGGCTTATCAGTTGTATAGTTGGGTCATTGTGTATTTGCTAGCAATGATATGGCTCAATTACCATTAAAATCTCAATGTGTAACAACAGATACTGCCCAAACTTGACTAATCTGCTAGCTGTTGGTGAGTGGGAACCATTCCCTGGTTAATGTCTGGGACTAAGTAATCCAGTCCTGCAGTATATAAACCTTCTGTGATAGGCTGGGCTTTTCTCTGGTGTCATGTTCAGGCCGTTTCAGCCTTTCTTCCCCTTCCAACGTCCTTTCCCCACTTGGAACTTTACTCCAGCCTTTCTGGGGTTGCTGCTGTGGGGGGCTCCTACCTAAGGGGATGTTCAGTCTCTCAGTTCCCATAGGAAGGTCTGATTTGTATATTTGTTTACCTTCAACCCCTTCCCGACATGATCCGCTTGTCCTGAATCTGGTAAGTCCTGCTTGCTACCCCTTCCAGGGACAAGATCTCCTTTTTAAGTTTGTTTCCTCCAGCTGGAGCAGGCTCTGCAGAAGTGCCTATTCCTCAGTGCTACATACCCCATCACATGCTCTCCTCTCCCAAAAAATGGTCAGGTCATTTTATGCAGGTTTGAGTCGATCATGGTGTTCAACCAATGTACGAGAGCATGGTCAGATTTTTGCCCCAGATCCCTAAATGGCCCCCTCAAGGATTGAACTCACAACCCTGGGTTTAGCAGGCCAATGCTCAAACCACTGAGCTATCCCTCCCACCCCATGTCTTCTAGGTGTTACTGCCTTTCATAAGGTCTGTTAGGGGAACCGCGATTGAAGTGAGGTTAGGAATAAATCTGCGGTAATATCTGACCAGGCCCAGGAAGCACCTCACTTGCCTTTTTGTCTGGGGGACTGGGCACGTGGTTAGCAGCTTCTTGTAGTGATACTGCCTTCATATGTTGTAGGTGATCTTCCCACATGGAGCGACAGATAGTTATATCGTCCAGGTCCAGCAGTGGCATATTGTTAGTGGGGCGCTGAGGACATTATTCATGAGCAGTTAAAAAAAAAGTTGACATGGCCCTATGTAGTTCGAATGGCATAGTCTTGAAATGAAAGTTTCTAAAGAGCTCGAAAAGGGGGTCTTCTCTCAAGAGGAGAGGGATAAGGGAACCTGCCAATATCCCTTGGTGAGAGTGATGGTACTAAGGAATCTTGCAGCTCTCAACGCCTCCAATAGCTTCTCTACCCGCAGTACAATCAGGTCCTTTTGTTGAATCGGGTCTGTTAGTAACTCTTTCTGTTGGGCTATCATCTCTCTCAATAGCTATTGTTCCTATGATGCTTGAACCTGCTGGTATGTAGTCCATTGTTGCAGTAGCTGCTGCTTGCCTTGTTCTGTTGGTTAGTTTGCTGTTGCTTCATCTGATCCCCAAACACTTATATCAGTGCTCTGGCTCCATCTCTGGCCCCGGGTTTCTATTCTCTATGTGGTGGGATTTTTTAGACCCTAGTTTTAGGCATGGGGGGGCAGTGCCTGCATTTTCCACCATTTTGAGATAGGCTGGACCTTTCTCTGGGGTCATGCTCAAGTAGTTTCAGAGTGTCTTCCTCTTCCAAGGTCCTTTCCCTGCTTCAGAACTTTATTCCAGCCTTTCTGGGTTCTCTGCTCTGGATCTCCAGCTTAAGGGGATGTTCAGTCGCTGAGTTCCCTTATGAAGGTCTGATCTGTATATGGTGGTCCATCATGGCTGGACTTCAGGTTGGGGTTTACCTTCAACCCCTGGTTTACGGTGATCAGCTTGTCCAGATGGAGAACAGTCCATGTGGGTGGTGGAGGCTTGTCAGCTGTTTCCCTCTTGGCTGTTATGTAGCAAGAGTCAGCGACTTCTTGAGACACAGCAGCTTTCCTCCTAGTTGCTGCCCCTTCCTGTGACAAGCTCTCCTTGATAAGCTTGCTTCCTCCAACTGGAGCAGACTCTATAGTTGTGCCTATTTGGTACCTGTTGAGCCCTGAAGAGCTCATAAGCCATCTCCTGATGGAGATGGGGGCATGCCCCATCACACCTTCATTTTAAAAAAAGTTTCCAACCTTTATGGTTGTGAATAGCTTCCAAATGGAAGCCCACTATGAACCAATGCTATATCATCTTCCTGAGCCTTCAGAAAACTCCGGTATGATAGTTGTTCCTCATAGCTTTGTCAGTCCTTTTGCATGTTGTAATGGACAAGATTATTTTTTGACAGCAAATACATTTGAAGAAACTGAAAACAGAAACACATAGATCAGTGAATAAATTATTTGTTATTAATTACTGTGATTTTCGTGATGTTCTAACTTCTAAAGGTAGTTTCAATTCTTTACTTTTTTTGGGCACAGATTTCTCCTTGAATAAGCCTGGATATGTCAAAATATGGTTCTGACCTGAAAAGGGACTTTGAATGTGGAAACCCACATTGCCATTTTTTCTTATTTCCAAATCAGTTTTACTCAGTCTGCAAGTAAAAAGCTGTTTTTCTTTCAAATTGTCAGTGCCTCAAATTCAATCTCAAATCTGAAGTCAAGTTGAGATCTTATTCTTGCCTTCTCACACGTCAGTTTAAAAGATTCTGCAAGCCAAATGAGGCCAACGTTTGTCCCTATACATCCCCATTGTCTTCAGATTATGTTCTTAGCAACACGTGAGTAAACTTGTTGGCCTTCAGAGAGTTTGAAGAGGCATCTCTGAAGACATTATCAAAGATGTTGGGGTTACGCAAATACACCCAATGTAAAATTTGGCCTTTTGATGCTGTAAACCTAGTGAAGATACATAAGGATAGAGCATAGGCTGGGTGTCAGGGCCTGCTTCTGCCACTGAGAGAAAACATTCTTCTTGCTTGTAAGCTGGTGGAAACTGTGCGAGATGCAGGGAACCTGGAACCCCCCAAATCCATTTTTATTAAGTAAATTTCGGGATCAAACTGGACTTTAAGTATTAAAATAGAACTAGTCAGTACTTGAATGAGCCTATTTTAATTACATCAATATACATAACTTAGGGCATGTTTCCAAATACAGTTGGTTGAGAAAGCATTGAGTATATCTATCAATTTAATCTGTCAGTCTCGCTAGTCAATAGACATAGGTTCACAATTTAGCCATGGAACAGATTCCATTGAGCAACCTAGAATTAACCTGTCTCTCTATATGCTTTCCTTCTGATTCCCACCTCATCCTCCTTCACTTAGCCCCCAGTGCCCTCCTTTAATCCCCATTCTACTTTCCCTACTCACCATTATTTTCTTCCCTCTCTGCCTCACTTGATCCCCTGCCTAAAGGAGGAATCCGTAGAGGAACTTCTTGATTTCTACTCCTAGTCCAGCATCCTGGTGCTGGCATGTCCCAAGAGGCTTTGTACTTGTCAGTCACTGAAAGAGACAAGTGCCTTCAGCAACAATTAGAGTCAGTAATGCTCCAGCTAGTAACACCACCGACTCTTGCCTCCAGCTTTATTGGAAGAGACACAGACTATTGGGCTATAATGTATTAGCCATGGGGTCTTGGAAAAGAAATAGTTGGCAACTCATTTGTGGACAAAATAGCAGATTCTGATGCAGGAACTAGGCATGGGGGCGGGGAGGATTCGATTTGCCGCTTCTGCTCTGCACTTTGCATAGTCTTTTACACTAGTGCCAAGCACTTTCCTGATTTCATAGCATTTTACACAAGGTGCAGGGCAAAGGAGAATCTCTCCTGTGGTTTTTAGACAGATAAGCTGAGCAGAAATCACAAGGGGACACATGTTTTTGAAGCTCTGATTACACTCAGTAGAATTATCCATGATGAAAGAAAATAAAGAATATTATGGCTCCCCCATCAAGTATTGTGTTCATTAGTGTGCCTTTAGGCTCATTCAAGTACTGAGCTAGCCTGACCCTGCACACAAGTAATTCCACTGACTACGATGAGACTACTCAGATGCCTAAAATTAAGCACGTGCTTAAATTCTTTGATGGATCGGGATCTTAGTTTGCAGCCATACCATCTGTGATCCCAAGATTGGGATGGTAAGAAACAAGGTCAGACCAGGCCTGTGCTTAGATGGGATTCCAAAAGACTGTAGGAGTGCCCTTGTTTGTTCAGAAGATGACACTCTTCCTTCTGAGTCAACACTGAATTCCCCAGCATGGTGTGAGTGGGAAATATTTTTCAAGAGCTGTCGGCATGCAGCTGGATAAGATACAATACTGAGTTTCTGACCATCTGTGGTCATTAAAGTTCTCATGTACGGGTTTCAAGAGTAAGGGTATTAATCCTGGTGTCCTGGCCAAATTCCAACTCTGGCAATGCTATTCTTCCTACCAAAACTTCCCCTGCTATTTCAGTTGGATAGGTTTCTTTCTCACCCTTTCCCAGTGTGCATGTTGTGTATAGTGGTGTGTGCTGTTACAGAGGTGTTACAGTTCACTGAAGAATGACTTCATTAAGACTCCATGTGGCATTTCAGGAAAATTGTTCCCTTTTCAGGAGTGTGGCCTAACACAATTAAATGACTTTTTTTTTTTTTTTTTTTTTTTTAAAAAAAACACATAGTATGGAAAAATTCTGACACTTTTATTCTGGAATGTGATCCATGTGTATAATGGATGTGGGTGGTGAAATGTGTTTATAAAATACTGGGCCAATTATGCAATGACTTACATGCTGTGCAACCTCAGTGAAGTCAGTGGAGTGGCACATATGTAAGTCCGTGCAATATCTAGCACTTTATTTGGAGGAGTAGATGTGGTGCAAATATTATTGATCCACAGTTTTATGAATATCCAGTGACTTGCAATTTAATGTAAAAGAAAATGTGACACACACTGGGATTTTTAAACTTTTTTTCTTGGCTTTTGCATAAAAGGACCTACATGCATCATCCATACAAGGCCAATGAAAGGATGATCTATCTTTGGGGAAATGATGGTCCGCACTCTCAGTGAAAGGTCAATGACTGGTGGGTATTAATTAATCCAGCTGGGCACACAGCATCCAAGGTTTAACAATGTTTTTTATAATGATGATAGATTTGAAAGACCAGCCTTTCAGCAACAGTATCCCATCTGTTTGGGGCTATTTTTGTTTAAGATATTAAGGTTCTATGTATCCTTTTTTGTAAAGTTAATGTGGTTTGCAGGACCTGTAGTCTATTGCAATTATCATAGAGAAAGGGCAAGTACTTACACAGTGAGAGTTAAGGGCAAAAGATAGGAGTTGGCTAATTGACGACTACCCAGCCTTCACCACTTTAATCAAATCCCTTACCTACAGGATAGTAAAGCCGATGTATTTAGTTTAAACAAAATAGTTTACAATGACATGGTGGATTTCTGCATTGAGTCTTCTGTAGTTCTCTTGTTTGGTCTAGAAGTATGAACTGTGATGTGATATAGGGTTGGACCTAGCTAAGTAGCTGAGAGCCTCCTATGAAGCGTTGGGTGCCCTCCACTCCCATGAAGTCAATGATATTGGAGGACACTCAATCCCTGTCTGGAGACACTCAGCCCACTAAAGGATCCACTCCTTAGTTGTACATATTTAGTGCCTCTTTTCATTGTGAAGGCTGGACCAATTATATCTTGTCTTATCGCTTGATAGAGTTTGCTAAAGTGAAGATTCATCTCCAAAGGAATGCTGATGGGAGGAAAGGTAAAAAAAAAGGTGGTGCAATAACCAATGATAAATAATAAAATGTGTTATATTAGCTCTTTACTGCATTGTAAAGGATTATTCAAAGTGCATTTTTTCAGCTATATGCTATTAACAATGTAGATATCAGCCATATAA
>CM065787.1:21971643-22014143 GCA_033296515.1 Macrochelys suwanniensis | reverse complement strand
GGCATTGGTTGTAAATGTTATGGACGTTGCTTATTATCTTTCTAGTTTGTATGTTAGAAAAAAATATGTATTTATATTTCATCAGTATTTATACAAGAATACGTATAATCCAGGGCAGAAACTCCTATGATTTATAACAGGCTCCAAGTCTGACCCAGCAAAGGAAGCAAACTCATCCGAAAGCACTGAGCTTACTTTGTGCACAATTCTGCACCTGCACATTTTCATTAATTAAGGCTGAGTTTTCTTTGTGTAGACGGGTATAAGGTATGGAAAACACACTTGAGTTAGAATGTGATTTTTTTAAAAAACAGAGAAGAAATGCTCATTTTTAATAATTATTTCCTGCTGTATCTTATTCCAGTGGTGGTGGTTATATTTTACTCAGAAATACTTTCCTTTTCCCATCATGAAAGTTGCACAATAACTTTTTTCAAACACAACAAAACCATTGCCTTGAAATTCAGACTGTTAGGCTGTTACTTTGTTCATATGCGTTGCTAAATTTTTTCTGTTGATCTGCTTTGATCAATTTTCAGAGTGTTTTAAAAAAAACCAAAAGAAAACAGCAACCCAAATCCTGATCTTTAAAAATCTGCCCCGGGAGATTATCTTGTTTGCATTGTTTTTCTATGGTCTTGAATGACTAAGGAATGTTTACAAGAAGATGTACAGTAAATAAATTAATAAAAAGCATGCACACAAAGCACATTATTTGTTAATGATGTTTGTGTGTGTGGCTCTCTGGAATTGCTTAGAAAATTGACTCCATTACAGCATGTTTAAAAGTTGGCATCATGCAATTTCAAACCTGGAGCAATCCTGACAATAGAAAGAAAACCACTGAATGAGCCAAAATGTATGCTTGCTTCAATAAAATCATAGTTGGAGCACTATTTTCCCCCTATAAAATGCCCACAATGGTTAAAGCATTTAGACATGCTCCCTTTATATTTCCTTTTCTATAAAGTGTCCATTCTTGTTTTGTCCAGCCCATATTAAGTTAACCTGAAAAAGATTCAGTCCCTTTGTTTCAATGATTTGTGATGTGATGTTGCTGTTCATATTTCACTTAGTGTTGTTTAAATTGCCAATCACGGATCTTGCATTCTATCTGCTGTCAGCTTGGTTTGGATTATCACCTTGGATGTGGGGTTCAATGTTTTCACTATGTGGTGAGTACATCCACATTCCACTTTGCAAAAATCACATTATTCTAATGAGAATGCAAATGAAAGAAAAGCTGTGTGAAATGGCTATAGATGAGCTGCTTGTCAAAAATGTTTTACTTTAGGGAAAAAAGAGAGCTTGCTCAACAGGGTAATGCACTGCATGTTCTAGATGGACTCCTCTTTAGAGCTGTGGCACATGGCCAAATGTGAAGGCAGCACATCTTCATTGTTACTGGTTCTTATTCATGGTGTTTAAACAACTCATGCAGGTTTTGACAGCTTTTTAATGTTTACATAAACCACTTTATTGAAGTAAAAGCTGCTCAATAGAAAATATTATAAGTGTTGGGTCAAGAAGAAAATCTTTTTATTTTTAAGTAGATCATATGCATTTTGACTTCTCAGCAAAGCACAGACATAATGCCAGGTGTGTGTGTGTGGGCGAGATTAAACTGACTGTGTTGTGAAATTTGAATACAAATATAACAAAAAGCCTTTGTTATCTCGTATGGTGGATTTAGGAAGTCATGAACACTTGCCCTGTTATGTAGAATTGAATGTGTGCAGAAAGATCATGACTGAAAGATGAAATTACCCTCACTGAAGAGTACTAGAGAACTGTACAAAGATAACCTTTAATTAGGTTTAAATATGATATGCATTCACATGCCGACTTTGACTTTTATTGATTCTTTATAATGGGTTAAAAGTATAAGATGACATCTCAAATCATCTTAGGCTGGTCTTTATGACTGCCTGAGGTCTTATTAATATTCTTACTGCTATTTACCTCTATCAGCAATGAACAGACTAACATGACTCTCTGCTGATCCCTCAATACAATGGTCCCTCAATACAATTTCCATGCAATTTTTGTCTGAAACTGGGTTTTTCTTTGTGGACTAAAATGATTCAGAGCCCTCTGGGCGTACAGTGTCTGTCAGATGTGTAACAAGGTAAATACAAAAATAAGGTTGTATGTGAACCAAAATAACATAACAGGTTCATATTAAATGGGAGTACAAAATGTGCTGCCAGGAACTACTGATTGAAGTCAATAAATCTGGCATTACTATACTGCTAATATTTACAGGCCAGATTTTCAAAATCGCTCTGCACCCACAACCGGGGCTAGACTTTCACAAGAGTTCAGCTCCCAGTTAGGCACCAAACTAAAGGCCACATTTTAAAAAGAGTTCCGCATTTTTGGTGCATAAGCATCACAGTGCAAGCAGCTGGGCATTTTTGCAGATATTGCCTTTATGAGTGCCTAAATAGAAGGATTTTGAAATTCTGGCCCTGACGGTGGGAGCTGAGTACTTGAAAATCTGGCCCTGGGGTCCTTTGAAATTCTTGCCATTATAAATATAGAAATTTCTGTATTTTTGACCAATAGAGGATTTAATTTAAATTTTGAAGACTGTAATTTGCTATGCACGGTACTAGCTTGCAACACATTTTTTTAAAGATGTTATCTTTATAGAATTGACTTATTTGGAAACTTAACATAAGCTTCCAAGCCTACAAAAAATATGGTGAAATGTTTCTGTTTAAAATATGTTAAAAAATCTAGTCATTTACTGTGAATTTATTTAACCAGACTACCTTAAAATAAGTTATGATGTTATTTTAGATAAGAACCCTTAATCGTAAACGCTGAAATCTAGCTAAACAAACACTAATAGGAGTACATTTTCAAAGTGTTGATGAGGGCTTTAGCTATAGAGTTCCCACATGACCTGCCTACCTCTTTGCAAATGTCTTGGTTACACACTGGCAGGAAAAACATACCATTGCTAATGAATAAGATATGACTGTTCTTTAATATAATCTGCACGCACAACTTCTACTAAAGTCAACAGACCTGCATGTGGCAGAGATTTGGGATATTACCTTTTATTTGTGGATGGCTGTTGGCTAGCTTTGCTGATCGTAATATTAAAAACCAGCTTTTAAGAAGTCGCCCTGTCTGATGAATCTCTAAATCTTGAGTTTATCAGCATAATTAGCAGCTTCCTTAAATGCATCGCTGTTCTGCATATTTCAAAGGTAGCATAGCTCTAACTCAGTCCACACAATATTATCTGAGGCTGTTTGTTGTAAAGGCAGCTCTTGCTCTGTTGCTACACAGAAAAGTGTTAAAAACACAGCCTTGGTCTACACTGGGGGAGAGGGGAATCGATCTAAGATATGCAGCTTCAGCTACGAGAATAGCATAGCTGAAGTCGACGTACTTAGATCGACTTACTGCGGCGTCTTCACAGTGATGAGTCGACTGCTGCTGCTCCCCCGTCGACTGCCTGTGCCTCTCGTGGCAGTGGAGTACAGGAGTCGACGGAAGAGCACTTGGGGATCGATTTAGCGTGTCTAGACGTGATAAATCAACCCCCGATAGATGGATCACTACCCACCAATCCGGCGGGTAGTGTAGACATACCCTGAGTTAGCAGACTTTAGCACAGGTGAATGCAGGTGTGGCCAAGAGTTACCTGCCTCTGCCAAAATGGAGCATGACCACGTGCTTTTTCTCTGGTAGCTTTGTTTTTTTGGAAAATGTCTCCAAATTTCACAGGTTCAAAGGCCCTGTGACCTTTCAGGGAAGTCACCAGATAATTGTAGAGACAGAAGAGAAGTAGGAAAGTAAGAAAAGAAAAGGGTCAGGTTGGAGGTTTTAACAGCTATGTAGGAGGCAAGAGTTGTTAGTGTTTTAGAGGCCCTGTGCTGAACTCCTACCTCCACTCTTGCCACCTGATGCTCTTGTGTGCTCATCCCCTGTGGGATATGAGTAACTAGCTCCCAGTCTAGGGATGGCAGTTCCTTGTATTCTGTGTAGAAAAATCAGGCCACAGGAATACAAAGCAGAGAGGGAGTTCTGTCAGAGGATGGGAAAAGAGGATTCTTAGTTGCCGGTTGGAAGAGGAGTTCTTCAGTTTGGCTGGAGAGCAGAGAAAGGAAAGGAGGTTTCTTAAGAGGGAAAGATATATGTGTGGGAGGATATGGAGAAAGGGGGAAGGGTCATTTCTCTGTTTCAACCTCTGGTCATTGGATCTAATACAGGAGATGGGTGGGGAAGACTGAAGCTACCCCTGCATTTGGGGATGCTGATACTGGTGGCCTACTCCTTTTCCCAGGTGCTGTTTGCTGTATCTGCTGCTGCAGTGAGAGGCACTGAGCTGCTGGGGACAGTCAAGAGTAGAAAGAGTTGCTGAGAAGAGAGCAGAAACCCTGGGGGGTTGTCAATTCATAATTGTGCTTTAATGTGTGTTAACTAACATGGTTGAAAACTGTAATGTAGACAAGAAGATAATCATTTTACCTGTTTGTGGTGAGCACTAGAGTTTACTAGGCAGTGTTGGAGCAGAGAGAGTGATAATTAGAACTGAGGGAAGATGAAAGAGAAAGGTAAGGGGGAAGAGGAGGAACTGGGAAGAGAGAGAGTAGGAGGGAAGCTAGAGAGAAAAAATGTCATAGAGGGGAAGGGGTAAAATGGAGAGACACTGAGGGGGAGAGAGGAGTATAGAAGCAAAAGGTAGATATAGATCACTTTAAAGGCTTCAGTAGATCTTTCTCTTGAGAGCAGGCACCTTTGGTTTGATTTAGAAGATTCAGACAACTTGGTATTAAAGAGAATGTCTGAATACTTAGTCTGCTGGCTTGCATGGGAAGTGAGGATGTGGTCAACGTCTTTGAAAGCTGGGTACCAGAACTAGGGAAATGGTACAGCATGAATACAGTACACTGCCCCCCCCCCCCCCCCGCCATAAGCAGAGTGCAGAAGGGATCACAGAAAGAACTCTGCTTGTCAGACAACAAGGCTAAGGACTGGGCAGAGTTTACTAGAAATGTGGGATGCTTGACCTCCTAGGAACTGATCCTTTTAGTCAATGGAAAATTCCCATTGACTTCAAAGGGCTTTGGATAAGGCTCCTAGTGCTTCTCTCACATATTCTCCCAATTTCTTCCCTCATTCTCTCCCACTTCCCAGTCCTGCAAATGCCATTTGCTGTAGTAGATCCTTTTCTTCCTTGCCTCACAAATCCTTGATCAGATGCCGGCTATGCTTCTCACCTCCCTCATCGCTCTGTTTCTATCCTCTCTGGTCCTTGCTATGCTCACTGAGCAGCGAATATGGGAACCAGAGGTAGTAGAGGCATGATGCAAAATTGAAAAGAAAAAAGCTAATGCCTCACCTGCAGTTATATGGTGAGTAACATTGGGGAGGGCTTTAGGTTCCTTAACGTAAAGAAGCAGCATCACTGTTCTAAGACAATCACTAGAGAGGCAATTAAAAAATTAAGCTGAGATTCTCAGGTAATTTATGTATTTCAGAAGCTGGGCCTTCAAGAGAAACATCAAACTTTGTGAGACTTGTGATAAAATCATGAGAGTTGGCAGAGATACCTATCGGATAATTTAATTTTCAAGGACCTGAATGTACTTTATTACCCTGACTTAGGGCTTGTCTAAGTGGTCCTTTTGTCTGCCCTGGAGGGGTGTAAATTTTAGTCCTCACTAACATTTTGTACACTAGCTGGTCTGTGTGGACCCTGCTAGCACACTGTACGTTTTCTAGTGGGTGTTAATGTAGTCCTCTTTGAAACAATACTGTGTCAGTGCACACGCAGGATCTCCTAGTGTGTGCCAGCAGGGTCTCTGTGGGCCTGTTAGTGTGCAACATGCTAGTGTGAAATAAAATTTACACCCCTCTAATACATCCTGTGCACAAGCCGTTTGGTCATCCAGGCCATAAAGTGAGAAATAATGATACCGAGGAAGTCATTGTGGGGGCTGTGTTTGAGGCCTTGATTCTGTGAAATAGAGGTGAATAAAGGATGGCAAGTTTTGTGTTTTCTGGAGAACACCCTCAGCTGAGATGCTATTGATAACCGTTAAAATGCCTTCACTGAAAAGTGAAGAGGAAGATGAACAGATTATAAAAAAATATTACAGTGACAAGGGACTACAGACATGATTCTGGCACACTCGTGTACGTACACACCCACACCCACACACACTCTCTCTCTCTCTCTCTCTCTCTCTCTTTCTCTGTATGGTACCTCAGATTGCCTGCCTCTTCCATCCATTCTGTCTCAGATTCTTTTTTTTATAAAAAAAACCCATATTTTTTCTTTTATCTTAAGCTACAGTATCCCCTGTGCTCCCTTCTCCTCTCAGTCCCTCTGACATAGTCACCAGTCCAGCCCCAGGCTTGCTCTCTGCCTCTCCCAACTGGCTTTGCGAGCTTGTTCGTGAGACTCTACTTGACAAGTAAACAGTTGGCCGCAGCCCTAATTACAGATGGTTTTGTTACTCTAACATATTCCTCCAGTAAGAGGGAAATGCCTTGCTCTCAAGATTAGTCTTATCAAATGGATACAGAATGTCTGACATAGTCCCAACGTGATAAATAGATAGACAGACAGTAGCATACAAATGTTAACTTTTTTTTTCTTTTTGAGAAAAATCCAGGACTGCAGAATATCTTGTTGGTTTGTCACTATCTTGTCAGCTTTGTTGCATTTTAATACAAAATGGAAAGTGAAAAGGAAAGAGCTTTCCTAGCTGTATATATTTCTTTCATGGTTAAACTACCTATGCTTTGTATGTATTTCTCCATAAATATTGCTCAGTTACTCTATCTGTAGAGTAAAGCAAAACAAAACAAAGAAGTGCAAGATAACAATGATTCCCAGGGAAGAGATTCTTAAATTTAAAGGCTAAACTGAAATTTAAAATGATTTTTCTAGATTTCCGACCTAGACTCCCTTTCTTCCTCTCAATGCATTTGTCCTTTTAAAGGAACCAATATGTTTGTATAACTGATGTGAAACAAGCTTGACTCCAAAAAGATTTAACTTAATATCTGGCTAAGCATTCAGAGGGTAGTCCATCTGTAGAATGTACATTAAGGACCCTGGCTGGAGCGCAGCTAGTCATGTATGATATCAGGCACACAAATGTGACGTGATGCCCATATACTCTTGAGTATAATTCAAAGTGCCATGCAGCTCCATGGGTAGAGAAGCTATAAACACAGTTGTCACAAATGAGAAAGAGTGCAGGGTTATATTCAGACTGAAGAATGAAGAAGCATTAGAACGAGTCATCAAGTCTTAATGAATGTGTTAATTAGGATATTACAGAATTTATAGCTAAAATATAGTCTCCATTCAACAACCTTGTGGCACACACTTAATTAACTGTTTCTTCACCAAAAACAAATAGACTCTAAAATGAAAACACTGCAGGGAAATCTGGGTAAATATACAATAGACAAATAAAACCAAAATGACACTACATATTTTCATAGTGGGTCTTTTTCTTATGATTCTTCTCTCTAAGCAGACCTGCACAGAACATGTGATTATCTGCAGTTTATAGGAATAAGTACAAGTTTAATCTACATAATCATCAATCTTTCTTTATGTAAAAATGATTAGTAAATAGGGTTCTTAAGCAACTGTTTAGTTTACACATTGGCATCATAGATTAACTTATTTCTAAAACACTTGATTTTATCACTCTGCTTAATGATTTGTCACATGATTTATTGGGTAATATGATGAATCACGTTAGATTTATTGTTTATCCTATAAATAGTGCAACAAATCATTATACAGTGATAAAACCCAGCAGTTTCACAAGAAAGTCCACCTATGTTGTCTTCATGTACAACAGGCTACTGTTTTACAGTAATTTGATGGTTCTCCTCTCTATTTCTAGTTTTATTATATCAGGCTAGTAAGACTCTCAGTTTAAATTAAATGGTTTTACAAAATAATGGTGGAGTCATAATCTTGTACTCCAGCCATATTTATTTTATACCAAAAAATAAAGTCTAACGTCTGATGGATGATAAATCTGTGAATTTATTCGTGATAATAAATGCAATATTCTTTGTTAGAAAGGCATTAAATGTAATGGCAGTTTTTCATATAACAGCATGTCAGTTATGTTTTTCTTGCCTTCATTTTATGTTGCAGTTGACAAAAAAATGTTGCGCTGATCTTAGTAATTTGTGGGGTTTTGAACCCACACTACATATGCATTCAGAGACTTGACTTAAAACCTAATCTGGTAGTTGGTGAATTTAATATGATGTTTGGCACTCCGTTATACGGAGTGGTTATTTTTTTTCCAATATGTAGTGGCGCCTCTTGTGGAAATAGCAAAGTGTGGCCCAGCGATTAGGGCATGAGGGACAGGAAGTAGAAGCGGTATTGCTGAAAAATTGCCTGATGTCATTGCTGGCTTGGGAAATACGTGACTGTGGATAAGTTATTGTATTATATTCCGCAAGACTAGCCCTGTGTCTTATACTAGTGTAAGCTGTAGTATTTTGGGCCATTCAGTTAAGATAATGTAACCTTAATTTTTATTGGTTCACAATAGCTTTCACACCTTGAATGTTGGGTTTTATTTTAATCAAGTAGAGGGGGTGTAAAGTAAAAAAAAAAAAAAAGCATAAAACAAAGGGGGAAAGCACTCAGTTGTTTTCTTTTGTCAGCACTACTAAACAAGCCTATGGGTCCCCTTGACCCCAGCTGCCCCAGCAGTGTTGGTACGAAGTGGTACCACTTCTCAGAATAGTGGGTTTAAATGCTATCTATTAATAGCATTTAATAGATTTGCCCAACAGCAGAGCCTAAGGATATTACTATTTGTATTACTGTAGCACCTAGAAGCCCTAGTATGAACCAGAACCTCATGGTGGTAGATGCTGTACAAACAGTGCTTTCATCCACCCTTGCATTTTGGCCATCAGTTTGTCCAAATACCCCTTTCTCCCTTCGTTCCCTTTACCCTCTACTATTCCTTTACAGTGGCCATCAGTGTTACATTCACTGGGCTTTATTTTCAAACTTGTTCTCTTCACCCACTTGGATGCAAAATTCAGTCCTTTAAAAGCCTAAAAGCTGATTTGCCAAATGTAGGATTTGAGCAGCCAGATGTGAAAATTAGCCTCAAGTCTATGAAAATTGTA
Source organism: Macrochelys suwanniensis (assembly GCA_033296515.1). Classification (NCBI taxonomy): domain Eukaryota; kingdom Metazoa; phylum Chordata; order Testudines; family Chelydridae; genus Macrochelys; species Macrochelys suwanniensis. The sequence goes on along the minus strand of CM065787.1, from coordinate 22,004,987 downwards.
AGCATCAGAACAACTTTAATGTAAAATGGCTTTGCTGCATGCCAGTTGGTTGCAAGGCTGCTAGCTGGAGTCCTCAGCTCTAGCTAGGCAGGTTGTTGTGCATGGCTGGGTGATAGGGAAGAATGTGTGGTCCCTCCCTACCCCATAGAGTTTTTCCTAAAAGAGTACATCTTCCCTTTCTGTTGACCCACTAGGCATGCCAATGACCAGTAGCGTAGGCAGGTCCGGAGCACAGGGGGAGTAGCGCTATAAAAAGGCGCCTCCCCAGGCTCCCCCTGTACTCATCCGGCAGCACTCCGGGTCTTCGGTGGCACTTCGGCAGCGGGTCCTCACTCACTCCATGTCTTCGGTGGTACCCGCTGCCGAAATGACACCAGAGACCCGGAGCGCCGCCGGGTGAGTGCAAGAAGCGGCGCTTAAAAAGAAGCGGCACCTTTTTTTAGCTCTGCTAAAAGGCGATGCTTTCTTTTTAAGGCGCTGCTTCTGCTCACAGGGGGAGCGGTGGCTCCCCCTGCTCCCCCCCAGCTACACTACTGTCACTGACATGCCCATAATTCCTCCTTTCATGTTTTCAACTGAAGAGCTATACAGAGATCTACTCCACAGGACACAGGAGATGTGGAATTCCTTTACATTGCCTTCATACTCAGGTAACACGACATTTGTGTTTTAAGGCCTGTATAAAGGGGCACAGGACTTGGTCCAGCTATCTTTATAAATTAAATTTACCACAGTTTACCAGTCTTGGGAAATTTGAATATAAACATTATATTAAAATAAAGGGCTAAAAATATTAGATAAACCTTTCCTTTGTTATTCCAATCGGGTAATCCTCAAACCCTTCCAGTTTCTTCCTTATTATACCTTATTGACAGTATGCTTGGTTGATAGTTGAAGGAAAGGAGAATGAAGGAGGCAGTGTGAGACTCAGTAAGCAAGGCCACCCAGGACAGGAGAGAAGCGAGACTTTTAAAGTCATGCTGGAGGTATAGCTAGAGATATTTTTGGTCTAAATGATGGAAAAATTAGGAGTACTGAGGGTCAAATGGAAAGTGTGCTGGAGATTAAAACTACTTGGAGTTGACATTTTGATGTGTCTGAATTTATTAAAGTTTAGAATCTTTGGGCAGGCAGGAAGTAATAGGAGGTTAGTGAAATTGAACGAGGGCTCTCAGACAGGCATAGTTAACCCAGGAGGAAAATCCTAATGACAGAACCCAATAAAGAAACGGTAAGAGATGGGGAGAGAGACTTCATCCCATCTCTTCCTCTCCCCTTCCCTGTCTCACGAAGACATTGAGTTAGTGTTTTTTCTGGAAGGCCCTCTACAGTGCCTCCTGTTGGGAGTGGCTGAGATTGGTATAGTAGTACTGCCATTTCCAGCAAAGTCCTCTTCAGAGTCAGTGCCCCCAGGCATGTCCACATGTGCAGTCCTTGTCCTTGATGGACAAGGTCCTAAAGGTCAACACCAGCTGCTCCTTGGAAAAGCTCTCCATCTTCTCTGGTGGCAGAGACGACAAAGCTATGGCTCTTTCAGGGGCCTCCAGTCCTCCTACTTCAGCTGCTCCTCTTTCAGTCCCGCAAGCCCAATGTAGTTCCATACAAACATTCTCACTCACCTTGGGGGAGTCTCCTCTGGACATTTCCTCATAGCCATGTGCATAACCATCTGAATTTGGGGACAGGGCCTTAGAAGCAAACAAGAGGCAGAGAAAGCTGGGGAAAAGGAAAGTGTCTGCAGAAAGAGTGGAGGGATTGGTGTTGTAATCATAGAAAGAAATTGGCACTGGAACTAGAAAGGAGAAAGAGATTACATATAAATGCTGAAATAAAGACTCTTGTCAAACAAGGCTAAAGGTCATTGCACTAAAGGATTAAATCATGGGAAATTCATCTTGCTAAAGAAAGTGTGTAAATTTGTGATATTTTTAACATCACTATGTAAACAAATCTCTGTAGAAAAATAATTTTTATTGTTTTGAGTAATTTTACAATACCCCCTTTATTTCCTTCAGACTATAACTTCATTAAAAGTTCTAGGTTATGTAACTGGTCTCACTCTCCTGTGACTGAAGCAAGGCTTTTGTAGGGATTTCACTTACTTTAAGTCCTGTACAATTCTGTTACTTTTGTACAAAATGTTATTTACAAATACCATAATTATGTTTTCTGCTGCTCTGAAAGTGTTTATGTTCATCTTCAGTGTGCAGTTTCAACCTTTATAATGCCACCAATTGATACCATAAAAATATAGTTTACTGTGCCATTGATTTTTAGTGACCTACTTCTCAGTCAGTTCTGTTTGTTAAGCTATCTTCCCTATTAACCTGCACTCATTTCTACAGCATATTTATTTTGTTAATTTTTTCGACAAGGAGGCTGTACAGCAACTTCTTACCATTTGAAGTTTTCCACTTTTAAGTTGATGATTTTGTGACCATTGCTTTACATTTCACACTAAACAGCATGTCCTTGCAGCTATGGCTCTAAGCAAAGCATACCTTATTCCAGCCTTTACTCTTACCAGTGCAGTAGGTAATCAAGACACCAAAAAGGCAACAGGCTACAACTTTATAAACAGAAATAAACATATGCATTAAGGTGGTACCCAGCAATATATGTTCTATAAAGGGGGTTTCCAACTCATTCTTTTCCATATTTAATTGTGGTATGTAGGCCAGGACATACATTTATGACTATACACTACCCTCCATTCACAGAAGGTTTCATTCTGATGATGTCAACAGGAAGTCTGTACAAATATCTAGGGTAGAATATGGTCTTCAAGCAGTGGCTTCATATTTAGTAGTGTCATTATTACTAAGTACATTTTAGTTAGCATCATTATTAATTATTTGTTCACTACTTTATTGACACATTCAGCATCACTCCATGGGGAAAATATATACATTTTAAGATCACCATTATTTCTACCCTGTAGTTCTCTTTCTTCCCTATGGTACTTTGAATTTCCCTATCAACTTTTGACATCAATCAACAAATTAACCCTAGTTTTAACTACTAAATCATCCTCTTCCAGTTGAATGATCAGACCCTTTGGCTGACCTGGACAAAAGTCCAGAGAACAGAGAATGTAGCAAATCTGAGCCCACAGCCTCCCCTTCATTCTGTCACAGAACAACCTCACTTTTCACAGCTCTAAAGCCCAGCTGCAACTTCTGAATTCTGTTCTCTGCCCACTGTGGACAAAAATCTCAGGTATTCATGGGCGAGTCCTATAACTGGGAAACTAAAAATAAAATTACACAGTAATTAAGTTGACTTCTCCCAGTCCTTTCATGCTGCATGTCAGCTATCCAGTAGAAGCGACAAAGAGTCCTGTGGCACCTTATAGACTAACAGACATATTGGAGCATAAGTTTTCGTGGGTGAATACCCACTTCGTCGGATCCTAACACAGAATCTGAATTTTCTAACATCCAACAAGTATGGATTGACTCTTTTGGGCTTATGTCTACCATTACCCAGGCCTGAAATTCAGAATTCTTTTGTATGGCCAAAAATTGGTACCTAGACAAAATTGTGCAATCCCTGCAAAGATAATAACTGTTTGATAATAACTACGTTCTTAGTGCTCTGATGACAACATCATCCCTTCCCTCAGAAGTACTCTGCACTTTGTACCCAGTTGCTAAGTATTAATGACTGTACATAAGTATCCCAAATAAAACTGTTAACAGCACCCCTCCAAAACATGCTCAGTGATGCAGAGCACAGCTGTAAACAGCAGCCTGGCTGGCTGCACTGCCTCCCTCCCACCCCATGCCCAGCTCCCTCTTTGGCTGGCTGAAAGCATCCACACTTTCACCTCTCCCTCAGCAGCATGGCTGGAGGCACACCTCTGGCAGGGCCTACACACTTGAAAGCAAAAAGGTTCCAGTGTCCTCTTTAAGGATGGAATATGCGATCATGACATGGTGTTGCTGATGCTCCCCCAGCAGTGGTCCCAACAGCCTGCCAGAAGCTCCTATCCAGGTGAAGCGGTGACAGTATCAACCACAGGAGCTTCAGATCCCTGTACTTCCTTTCCGTCTGTAAATTCTACCGTAATCCTGTCTTCCTTCCTATGTCACTGTCTGGTAAGTGCTTCTGCTGCTGCTTCTTTCAGTCTGGCTATCAGCGTGAGAACAAGTCTCAAAGACTTCTCTTTATCAGCATCCTTCCAAACCAGCCCTCCATGCCAATCAAGTGACTTGGTGAAATACAGACCCACCAGTCCCACTGGGCATTTACTAATGTGTGCTTCCTCTTGGTGCCCAGTGTAGATTATGCTATATTATTCTTGCTTAACTTAGAGCTTTTGATTTAGCATTCTTGTTTAGTAGTGATATTCCACAGGGGATATTGTTGGGTTCCAAATCTTTTGTCAGAGTAATTGAGCATAACATCTTTACAGGTTTGTATTTCAGAAGATGCATTATCTTTTCTTGTCCATTTGTTCTATTAGAGCTATTCAAAATGTTCACTCTATAGATCCTCTGAAAGAATTTGAATTTTAGGTTGATAATTTATTTTTATGCTGAGTATGCGATTTTCTTTCTCTGCATGTGATGATTAATAGACTTCTCTCCATAAATTAGTAAGAAAAGATGATATAGGTAAATTGTTAACAAAATAGCAGAATTTAATTATATTCAGTGTTGTGCAAGCATTTCTAGTCCTCTAACCATATACTGATTAAACATCACCTACCTCTAAATGACTGAGGAGCAGATGTCACTTGTTGGATATACCTCCTAAATATTTCCCTGAAAAAATATATTTTACAACATACTACAGTTTAAATTGACCTTTCTTCTACTTCAAAAGAATGGGAGAAACAGTTTTTCTGATGGGTTTTGTAAATTTCCAAAAAGATCCCTAATACAGGTTGTGATGTCTGGAAAAATATGTCATCTTAGACGAAAGTTACAGCATGCGAGATAGATTGTCAGTTTATTTTCTAACTTTAGCCTATGCACATAAATGACATAAATTAGAAATTGCAGATCTCCAGCAGTCAAAATTCAGAACCATGTGGTTTTCCTTTGAGACCAAGAAGTTGCAGAGGTGGTTACATTCAAAATCTGAAAGCCCATCCTCATTCCCAGGTAGCTCTCCAATCATGCTGCATTGTGTCAATCTTGCACTGAGAGCTGGGTGAGCTCTTTGCAGTGAACAATTTCTTCAATGAATTTAGTCACCTTTTCTGTTCACAATGTACTTGTGAGAAGAGTTTGATTTTTATAACTAGTTTGTATGTTCAAAATAATTTAATATATTATTATATTAAATAGTTGATATCAGCATATTTCAGCCTCAAGGATTGCTTAACAACTGTTTGTGAATACTACTTCCAGTATTCATTATTCATGCTGTATGATCAGTCACCTAAATTATATGGTATTTCTCCTGCTTCCTTGAGGACTCTTTCAAGCTTTCAGGTTGATCACATGTACCTTTCTGGAGCAAAACTATTTGTGACAATTTTTCTTTCTGAGTATTTTACTAACAATTATTCATAAAAATGTTTGTGGAAAGCAAATAAAAGGTGCTCTGAATACCACTGAAGTAATTTCACACTTTTTATTAGAATGAACATTTGGGAATACTTCTTTTGCAGAATTTGCCCAATTTTGTTCATACCATTAATTTGATCACCTTCCATGGGTGAGGAATTGTAGGAGTTGTAGGAGGATTTTTCTTTCAGGATTTTTCTGTCCTTTGCCTCACTGATGAAAATGACCACAAATGTCTTGCAAACATATTTTCTTTTAAGTCTATGGCAAGTTCAAGTTGGTTGTCCCTGCTGGTATTTGGGGTAGATCAGCCTTTCTTTATGGCATTTCATGTTTTTGATGCCAAGAAATTAACTATTAGACTGGGGGGGGGGGGGGGGGCGCGGTGGAGAAACAGGACAGGAGTTAGGCTAGCTGCCAGCCACATTAAAATTATTTTTGTAACCACTCCAATATATGTACTAGAATTTAGGGACTCCGATATATTCAGATAGAACAGCTTTATATAAAGGGTAGTTGAAATATGGTCTGGAACAAACTGCTGAAGTCAGCACTAAAAGCAAATAGTGTAAATCAGTTCAAGGAGGAGTTTTTGAAGAAGGAAAGGAGAATAGGATAGAGCTACTAGCTAGAAGTTCAAGTTTCAGATGATGAAACACAGATTGATTTGTATTTCCTGAGGTTATGAGGGCAAGTCTTCATGGACCATATCATCCTCTTTGGGCTGTTAAGTGTTTCTATGTTCAATTGTGCTGCATTTCATTCTCTTTCAGTTTGAAATAATGCACATTTTTTTTCTTTTCTGTATAGTCTCTTTAGATAAGGTGCTTTTGACTAGAATACATACCAGGCAAATTCTGGTTTTTACATACTGGTGAACCCCATTGACTTCAGTGGGATACAGTGATGTAACTGGGAACAGAATTTGGCCCATAAGCATTTAAATTGTGGCATGCCAGTTCTAGGGAAGACCTGTATATAACATGGTACACTACTTGGATCTAACTTATTATAGCATAGAAATTTTAAATGTAAATTCAACTGCAAATTAACTCTTAGTAATTCTGGAATGATATATTCTCAGTGTTGATATATGAGATTGTCTTTAGGAAAGTGGTGTGGTCCAATAGATAGAGCACTAGATTGGGATTCAGGAGACCTCAGTTCTAACCTATGCTTTATCACTGATGTACCCGTGTAGTTTTTAGAGCACCAAAACAATTATTGAATTTGGGTCAAAAATTCGACAGGAGTTTGTGGTTAAAAAAATTAGGAAATGTTGAAACAAGTAGATTTGATATTTTTGAAACAATTGGTTTCAATATTTTGTTTCCAAACAACATTTTAAAATTATTGATTCAGACTGACACTTTCAAAACAACATTCAAAACATTTTGTTTGATCAGACTGGTTTTTTTTTTTTTTTTTTTTTAGTTTTTAGTTTTGTTGAATAAAACTGAAAAAATAAAAATAAGTTCGGTACCAAATTGTTTGAGGGGTTTTTCACTTCAGCCACCAAACAGAAAAAAAACATTTGCTCAGCTGTAGTACTGTGTGACCATGCCTCTGTCTCCCTCTATTTGTGAAGTTCTTTGAGTTCTATGGAAAAGTATGACGTACGAGCTATGATGATGAAGCTAGTAAGGTTGCTAACAAAGCCCTCATGGGAAGAGCTTCACAAAAATGTTTGCATTGGATGCAAAAGTGCTGAAATTTGACTTCTTTTTTTTTTTGGCAGCAGGGGGGAATGTACCTAAAATGTTCCTTTCTCCTGATGTCACACAGTGGTGGTCATTTTTTGTCAGTGAGATTGCTTGTCACTTGAGGTCAGATTGTGATACCCTTATTCATATTGAACAGTACCATATTCCACAAATAGTCTAATAGAACTTGGCATGAGTATGAGTAACAGTATCAGAATCTGGCCCTTGGTGAAGATGAAACATCTACATGAGGAGGGAACTGAAACTCCAGTGGGGAAATCAATCCTATTTTCCGTGATATGTTTTCGTGGTTTGCATTTTATCTACATCAGCATTTCCCAGTCGGGAAGGGAGATTCTTGAAGTGTCCTTTGTGAAGCCAAATTAGCCAGTCCTTTCATTCCCTTATATCAGAGGAACTGAAGTTAGCTATAGCATAATTGTGGGGCTTTTATGGATCCCATCTTCTTTCACAAATGTGTGTCTAATACTTTCTGCCATTGCCCCGTGCTCACTGGGGTTCCAATCCTACTTCCAGGGAAGTCAATGGAAGTCTTTCTGCTCACTTCTTCAGGAATTGGATTAGGGCCCAATAGCTTGATTCTACAAGGTGCTTGATCTCCCCAAACTACATCTCAAGTCAGTAGAAGTTGTAGGGGTTCAGTTATTTAGTGGAATGGACCTTGTGCTACATAGTTCCTCAAAACTTTAGGCAGATAACTGGGTAGACACAGTATGAAATGCCGTAAAAATCATTATTAAATGGTGAAAATCATATATCTGTGTTACTTTTTTTTTGTAGTTTTCTTTCCTTTTTGGAAAAAAGTTTCTAAGGATATTTGTTTTATTTTCAGGGATGAAGCAGATCATGATGGTCGATTGTGCTAGGTGATTTTTGTTTATATCACTTATGTCAGGTTTTCTGGAAAACTTTCAAAAAGAGCAAACAGAAATTCTATTTTGTTTTAGTATTGTAACCTTTCCTTCTCACAGTGTCAGATTAACAGGAGACAGGTGATACGCAAACTTAAAGGTTCATAGGTTTTGTTTGAGTCAGATAAGCACCCAAAATATGGATGCTTATCCAAACTGTCATTCCACTGGGATTCTTGTGTGAAGTAGCAGATAGTCTCATGAGATTTCCAATACTTTCTGCCTCCGCCTGGCATAAAAATCTTGTCTGTCATTCTGTCTGTATATACATTCATTAATGTGCCCATCAGAATGGCATGAGAATATAACTACAACTCCGTTTTTCCTGCTGTATCTCAGCAGTTCCAATAATGCTGGAATCCAGAAGTGAAGTTCTACAACAATGAATAATAATGAGAAAAAAATAACTAACTTAATTCTTGTAAACTATGAAGAATATTTGGTTTTTGTTTCATAGAAATTCCTAAGCTGTTTCCTGCTTCTTAGCTGTAGATGTGCTGGTATTAAATTTAAGACCCAACAGAATAGTAGGAACAAGGCAGAGCTGGCCTTACAGAAACAGAGCTGCAAATGATTGGATCCCATTTCCCATAGGTTTCCAAGTCTGCAACTGAAAATGTCTTGTAACTCTATTAGGAAAGACCCATTGTGATCAATACAACCAACAGGGCTGTACAAGTATCTCTCAGACTGCAATGAAAATTGCATATCACATGGTACACAGGGGACTTCATATTTTTCACACAGATTCTCTCACCCCACGCCTGGCCTTTGTTTGCACAGCAGCTCCTCAGTGTGATGCAGGTTTGTTGCAAAATACAGTAATGGAACCTGGTCCATTATTAGAGTTAGTTGCTCATGAAATCCAATTCAGTGCATTTGCTGAGATTCTGTTAAAATGGATCAAAATAAAAATAGATTTATTTTGGATAAAGCCAGCTTTTGGGGACGGTCTAGTGTACAAGACAAATAAATGGCTTCTTGCTACAGACTCATCTACCTTAGTTCGTAACTGTAGAATTAGTAATGGGTGAAGCTTAAAAGATGCTGCGGTTCAGTTTGCATTGGATAATTGCTTAAAAGTTTGGATGCATATCTGCAGTTTAAAATTTGGGTCTGTAAAACTGGTGTGATAATCTCTCAAGAACTGACTTTTCTTACACTGTTCTTGCATTTCTGCCTCTGGTCCTAGAAAAAACTTGAAAGCCGATGTATACAATCAATTAAAACCAACTAATGCAGTGGTTCTCAAATTTTTGTACTGGTGACCCCGTTCACATAGAAAGCCTCGGAGTTCGACCCCCTCCTTATACATTAAAAACACTTTTTAATATATTTAACACCATTATAAATGCTGGAGGCCAAGCAGGGCTTGAGGTGGAGACTGACACCTTGTGACCCGCCATTTAATAACCTCGTGACCCCCCCAGTTTGAGAACCCCTGAACTAACCAACTTTAGCAAATTTTGTTGAATCTTAAATGTTAACATTTTGGGTTTGGAGAAATTAAGCATACAGTGCTAGAGTAAAATGATATAAATTAAGGTCTCTAGCGCAGAAAAATTAGATGTATTTATTCGGCCAAATTATGCTCTTAGTTACACAAGTTCAAATCTAGGGCAATTCCGCTGATGGATTTACACCAGTGTAAATGACAGCAGAATTAGGCCCACTGACTTCAGTGGGAACTTTGAGTGCTCAAGAAATGCAAAATCAGGCCAGTTTATACCCTGACCAAAATTTTCAAAAACAGGAGTTAAATATTTTCAAAAGGACTGATCAGCTAATGACTTCAGTGGAAACTGGTGGGTGCTTAGGACCTTTGGAACATCAGGATTTGTTTTTTGTAACTAAAACCAAAATTACTTAATTATTCTAAACAATCTATGGAAAATACTGGTAACAATGGGCTCAGTTGTGCAAGGTGCCTAACATTTTGGCCCCTGTTGCAGTGAAACAACTTTTAGCACATAAGTAGTCCCAGCAAAATCAAGTTGACTTCAGCAGGACTTCTCACATGCTTGCAGTGTGGCTCAGCACCTTGCAGATCGAGCCCTGTTTTAGTGGCTTTTGTAGGTTATGGTGAATAAAAGGTTGTCTGTAATATCTTTTTATTTTGCTGTTTTTTAAAAAACAAACTTTTTTGCATTAAAAACTTATTTCTTTTCTCTGTTGATGTTAGAAAAACAAAATACTCTCTCGGAGGTGTACAGGGAGTCTTTTATAGACAGTGTATTTAGCTCAAAGCACATGGAAAAATGACTACAGTACTTGACTAGGTTAGCTTTAGGTACCCTCAGGCTCTTTGAGATTAGTTTTAGATTCATATGCTATGGTCATTCATTGACCAAGCTGTTTCAACCCTTGTACATACCCAACAAAGGATCATTTCCCTCAGGCATGGTTTTCTTTCAGTCATATTTAGCAAAAACCATTAAACACACTTGGGGCTTGCGTTGAAGAGAGAAACAACTTGATATGTACACATTTCAAAACAGCTTTCTTCTTTGGCAGGAAGACAAAATACCCTGTTAATTGCGTAAATGTAAATTATTTTGCTAAGTCTTACTTTCTGCAGACTTGTCAGGGATTCTCTCTAAGTAATGCACTATGCTTAAGTTCTTTACTTGCTGTAATTTCCCCCATTTTTAGTCACCAATACCAAAATATATATTTGATTACGAAAATAATGGAAAAACTAATAATTTCTGATTTTTGTTTGACATTGATTGATATAATAGTGGGATGTAAAATAAGCAATGTAATGGCATATTCCTTAGCTTTTTGACAGACATTACGCTATTTAGTTAGGTTTTGTTCTTTTTCAGTATATTGCTGCATATTACAAGCTTAAGCTTTTTCAACTTTTCAGTTTGGTGCTATTTTGAAAAGGGTGTTCTAGGAAAAATATTTTAGACCAAAATACAAGAAGGGGTGAAATTGAAATGCCAGCTATAGGCTGATGTGGGGTGCAAAGCTAGATGGAATGCCTTCCAAGAGTGCTTCTAAACCACACATTTACAGCATTCTGCACTGCTATTATGTGATGCTGCACACTTAATATCCCTCTTAGGCAGAGTCCTACTGGATTCAGTTGAGCGTGACTCAATTCAGGAAAAGTAAATGTTCACACAGGCAGATCTGTTTGTAGGATCAGGTAACAGGAAGTCCAGAAAACTGTAAATTTGGGATTGGGAACTGTTCTTAGAAGTCTTGCAAAGTGAAAATATTTGGTTCTTAATAGCGCAAACTTCCGACTGACTTCAGTAGAGGTTTTGCTTTATTATAGAACATAAAATTTGGCCCACTTTCACCATCAAGGTCAGATTTTCAGACAGGAACATTCAAAAGTACTGCATAAGATTGCAACTGCCCATTTCAGGTTTTGGAGCTTAATTTGCAACAGTGCTTATATTATTTTGGGGATTTTAAATAAACAATAATGAATCAAACACTGGGGAGCTCAGTTCCGCTGTTGAATGAGCCTTGACTTCAAAGGGCACCAAGTGCATGTATGCTACAGCAGAATTTGGTTAGATTGCCTTGTAATCCCATAAATACAGATCTTCCAGGTAACTGCAGACTGAACTGGGTTTGTGGCCATCATGGTTCATTAGCGAGTAATTCTGAGGGCAATATATGGTATAAGACTAGAAATGCCTGTGAACATAAATATTGATGCATTATTTTTTGTCTTTTTTGTGGATTTATTCACTGTTTACTTAGACAGTGGTCACTTTAATTGTGAGGGGAAATTCCCTTTCCCTTGGAAAACTGCCTAATTTTAAGCTGATCTCTAAATTATGTTTCTTTGACAAATTCCTTGAGAAGGTAGTGACACTTCAGAAGCAGTTATGTCTTAATGCAAATACCATGTTTGACCCATATCACTTTCTTTTTCAAACTTAATGCTGCACTTTGACTGATTTAACTAGAAACCTGTAATGAGTATCTCTTGGTGTACTCTGGCCAGCTTTCATTTTGAACTCTCTTTGGATCTCACTAATATATATATTTACACCATTGCTGAAGTGCTTGGAGAATTACAGTATATGGGACATCCTGGCTCTGTCTATTCATTGCTTTAATCTTATGATTCTCTTTCATATGTTCCTCTATTTCTGGTAGCATACTAGTGATATTCCTTGGAGTTCTGTTCTAGGTGCCATGCAGTAGCGTAGCCAGTGAGGGGGAGCAGGGGAAGCGGCCGCTCCCCCTGTGACCTAAAAAATGGCGCCGCTTCTTTTTAAGCGCCACTTCTTGCACTAACCCGGCGGTGCTCTGGGTCTTTGGCGGCATTTCGGCGGCGGGTACCACCGAAGACCCAGAGCGAATGAGTACCCACTGCCAAAGTGCCGCGGAAGACCTGAAGCGCTGCCGGAGGCCCCACCTGGTGAGTACACGGGGAGCCTGGGGAGGCGCCTTTTTATAGCGCCGCTCCCCCTGTGCTCCGGACCTGCCTATGCTACTGGTGCCATGGTATTTCATATCTACATACTTTCTTTCAGTTAGACTTGTAATTTTGACTAGCTGCTTTATTCTAGTTATACCAATGACATTCAGATCTACTGTGCCTCCCTGGTGAGGTGTCTTTGCTGCCGGAATGTGATCCAATGTGTTTCAGCTGTAAATTGGTAGATAAGAAATAATTTCTGAAAATTACAAATGCATACCTTTTTTGGTCCCAAACAATTGCTGAGTTCTATGCTTTTCCCTCTTACTGACTGTTTTATTGTCAGTCCAATCTGTTAAAAGCCAGAATGAGATGCTAGTCACAAGCCTAAATATGCAGGAACTCACTTAAAATGCTACCAGGCTCTTCTACCACCTCCAGTTGACTGAGAATTTGAGAAACAACTACAACTTCACATATAATGCCTGGCTTGAAGCTTTTTATCTTCTAATAACATCCATTCCCATATTAAGTTTCTTTTTGATAGTCTATTATATTATTGTATTAATGCCTCATGTTACTGACTGTGCCACCCATATACTCCTCCTTTCCTCTCCTCTTGGATGCTGACATCAAAGCTCTGACCCATATACTGTACCTGACCAAATGGGTACTAGCCCAAGTTTTCAAAAGTTCCCATTAATTTTGAGTGCCTTGGTTTCTCAGGGGGTCATATTTTGCTCTGGGTTTAACCTTTCTCAGTGCGGTGCCTAAATCACAATCTATACCTTAATGTAACTAAATGTCTTTTGACATTTTAGAGCCCTTGATTTTTAGGTAATTTCTGATTCCAGTCCTCATTTGTGTAATGTCTTGTCCATACCTACTAGAAATTCTAAAATTCAACTTTCAAAACTAAATTGAAGTGCTACAGTGTGTTTCTAGACTAGCATGCAGTTATTTTTTTATTTAATAATTCACCCAAGAATTCTGAAGGAACTCAAATATGAAATTGCAGAACTACGAACTCTAGTATGTAACCTATTGCTTAAGTCAGCCTCTGTACCAGGTGAATAGATGGTAGCTAATGTAATGCTGGTTTTTAAAAACAACTCCAAAAGTGATCGTGGCAATTACAGGCCAGTAAGCTTAACTTTAGTCTCAGGCAAATTGGCTGAATCTATAGTAAAGAACAGAACTATCAGACATATAGATAAACATGACATGTTGGGAAGAATTAACATGGCTTTTGTAAGGGAAATCATGCCTCAACAGTCTATTAAGAATTCTGTGAAGGTATTAACAAGCATGTGGACAAGGGTGATCCAGTCAATAGTGTACTTAGACTTCTAGAAAACCTTTGACAAGTTCCCTCAACAAAGGTTCTTAAACAAAAGAAGCAGTCATGGGCTAAGAGGGAAGATCCTCTCATGGAGCAGTAACAAAATAAAATATAGGAAACAAAAGGCAGAAATAAATGTTCTATTTTCACAATGGAGAGTGGTAAATAGTGGGATTCCCCAAGGGTCTGTCCTGGGATCTGTGCTGTCCAACATATTCATAAATGATCTGGACAAGGGGGCAAATAGTGAGGTGGCAAAATTTTCAGATAATACAAAATTACTCAAGATAGTTAAGTCCAAAGCTGACTTTGAAAAGTCATAAAGGGATCTCACTAAACTGGTAGACTGGGCAATAAAATGGCAAATGAAATTCAATTTTAAGTGCAAAAGAGTAGAAAAATAATCCCAGCTATACATACAAAAGGATCTGGCCTCCATTAGCAGTCACTACTCAAAAAAGAGATCTTGCCGTTGTCGTGGATAGTTCTCTGAAAATATCCACTCAGTGTACAATGGCAGTCAAAAAAGCTAACAGAATGTGAGGAACCAGTAGGAAAGGGATAGATAATAAAACAGAAAATCTCATAATGCCACTATATAAATCCATGGTAAGCCCACACCTTGAATACTGTGTACAGTTGTGGCCACCCCATCTAAATATATATATGATTAGGTGTATGGAATAGCTTCTATACAAGGAGAGATTAAAAAGAGCGGGATTGTTCATCTTAGAAAGGAGATAAGTAAGGGGGGATATGATGGAGGGGTATAAAATCATGATGGTGTGGAGAATGTGAATAGTGGAATGTTATTTACCCCTTCATGTAACGTTAGAACTAGACCTCACCCGGTGGAATTAATAGGCAGCAGGTTTAAAACAAACAAAAGGAAGTACTTCCTTACACAATATGCAGTCAACCTGTGGAACTCATTGCCTGGGGATGTTGTGAAGGTCAAAAATATTCAAAAGAGAACTAGATGGACCTATCCTCCATGAACCTATCAATGACTATTAGCTAAGATGGTCAGGGACGCAACCCCATGCTCTGGGTGTCCCTAAACCTCCAACTGCCAGAAGCCGTGACTGGATGACAGGGAATGGATCACTCGATAATTTCCCTGTTCTGTTCATTGCCTCTGAAGCATCTGGCACTTGCCACTGTTGGAAAACAGGCTACTGGGCTAGATGGACCATTGGTTTGACCCGATATTCTGTTCTTATGTAAAATTTCATTATCTATAATGTGCCATGAGATATTATTACATGGAAAGTGCTGTATATGTTTTTATAGTATTGTTTAGTCCTTGTCTGAGAGGTAATAATAGCACTTACCACCTTGTGATTTTTCCAGATGTGAACATAATAGAAGTATTTCATACAGGTAAAATAGTATTTAGGCAAAAATTAATACAACTTTGTGTGGTAGATCAAACAGGGAATAAGATTTTTTTTTTAAACTATAGTGTCAGTTTCTTGAGGTTACAAAGACAGATTACATAGAATTGTACCCTTTTAAATATAAATTAATGTTTTCCAATTTACGACCTGAAAACCAAATAGCACATATGGTATGTTGCAGTAACTGTCTGCTATGAAAAAGCGATCATATTTTCTGTAACTGTTAAATGTCTTAGATAATGTAAGACTTAGAGCTTAAATAGTCTAAAGTAACTGTAGTGTATTTGTGCAGTGTTGTTGTAGCTGTAGTCATCCCAGGATATTAGAGAGACAAGGTGGGTGAGGTAATATATTTTATTGGACCAACTTCTGCTGCTGAAAGAGACAAGCTTTGGAGCTTACACAGAGCTCTTCTTCAGGTCTGTAGTGTATTTATGATCTTCTTGTTTGTCAATGTTTTGCTTTCTACCCATGGACCTGAAATAAATGGCTTTAAATGTCTCAAGGTTAGAATCCCCTAAGGAGGCAAATCTTAGTTTTGCTTAGTAATATGATCCTACGGTGACAATACATTTGCCTCCATAACACTTCAGTGATTGTGAATTGTTTTAAAAGGAGATTCCTGCAGTTCTTTTTTGAGGCACTGTGTAATATATGAACAAGATTTAATTTGCTGATAAAAAGCCTCTTTAAATTTTGATGACATCTGTGCATCCAATTATACTGTACATTGGCAAAATGTTTACACCGTAATTTTATAGGAATTAGGTAGTTCTTAAACAGACAAGTATTCTAACACAAAGTTTCATGACAAATGACTTTCGATACATTCGTTTGGCTGAGAACTACTTCAACTGGAAAAATATTGGGCCAGATTCTTCTTTGAATTACAGCCCATGTATCCTCACAGAAGTCACTTGAGCCACTGTATGGAGTGTAAATTAGCAGAATTTGAATTGCTGTTTCTATGAAAGAATAATATGATTTTAGTCAACCCACTTATCAGTAGTTAGGGCTACTGAAAATCATCACAATGGGAAATCCCCTGCTATAGTGTCTCTGCACTAAATGTAACCATCTGCCATTTTCTGGTGAAAAGCAAGATTTTGGTAGCCTGATGGAACATTTCATGAGATTTTGGCCCTCTGAGGATTATCCTTGGATTAGGCCATCTGGCTGGCTTTGTCCTCAGCACCGCCTCGAAACCTACATCTTTCCCCTGCAGGGTTACTGAGACCCTCTCCCAAGAAAGGAAGGAGGAAAATGAAAAGCAGTAGTGAAGAGAGTGAGAATTCATTTCAGGGAGCTGTGTAGGGCAAGCTTTAAGAAGAGGCAGGAGTGGGTGAAATAAATCTATTTTATTTAAAAACATTCCATAAAACAATGTAGTAAATAAATTACTGTGTTTTCACATATGATTTATGGGAATGCATTTAAAAATACCCCATAGACTTTAAAAAAAATCTGCAGAATTTTCCAACATTTCCTCAGATTCCAGTGGCCTTTATGCATAGTGCTCATTAGGATGATCATTTGAAATCTTTGGAGAAGCTTCAAAAATGATGAACCAAACATGGAGGAATGCAGCCAAAATGACAGTGTAATGCAGCAAACCCAAGGGAAACGGTGGTGTATTTCTTTTGAAAATCGAGCCACCCCAGAGGCATAATTACAAGCAGTAGATTTATGAAGTGGCAAAGTATGGGAATCTACGGATCTACTTGCATCAAGTTCTGGATGGTCAAAAGGCACCAGTTAAAAATGCAACCCAAACTTTTCATGAACTTACAGCAGGCAGTATTAATTTATGTCACTTAGATTAATAAGTTATTGTTCAACAATAGATGTTGATAAACTATTGTGGTTATAATTATATGCAAAAAGCTATCTTAACTACTCCCCCCACCTGCTATTCTCTTGTATATATTCTCTCTGGCTGCATACGAAAGTGATAACTTTAGTACAAAGTTTATTGTGAGAGGAAAAAACAAACAGCCACTTACAAATAAAGTGCGACTAGGAACAACAGATCAGCACTGTATATTTTTTTAAAACATCGCTTCTAACCACAATGTAAGTGTTAGACGGGAGGAGAGAAAGCTTTATTCGGAAATATATTGGTTTATATTTCAATAAATGCTCCTGGCTCAAAGGCATCCATAGTTTAACCTAGTAATCTGTGTGAAGTAGAAGGGCATACACTGGCAGAAGAGAAGGGAGCTGTGAAGGGATCTGTCCTTAGGACCTGTCTATCTTTCTGTTCATAATAAAAGCAAGGAGAAAAAAGCAGCAGTGTTATCAGTACACCTCTGCAAGTGAATTAGCTAGCACAGATTTGATAAAGCTTATAAGCCCTCTAGAGCAATCGTGACAGTTTGCTGGCTTGGGCTTTGTCTGCTGCCAGTTACTCCTTGCTAGTGGCACTCTTTATTTATGCTTCAGTACCATGTTATCCTCTGGGCTTCAAACAGAAGGGACCTGTCTGTAAGTGTTTCGGTTGTAGTGTTAGAAAATACGAGTGCAGCAAAACACATGCAACAGTGCCCAAGATCCGTTTCAGTCAGTTTCACTCCTTGTGGTTTTGCTTCCTCATGATTGTTCCGTACACATAGAGCATGGCTGAGGTGGTATAAATCTGACTTCCACTAGAGAGTGTCACAGAGTTATTTGAATGAATGAAAGAAATCAGAATAGATCAATTAACTGCTTTGTTGTAGCAAAAATGAGAAAAGCTATGACCTCAACTAGAATGGATATATACATTTCTGTATTTTAATGTACCAGCACTGCATATTTGGCCTTTAACTTTCAGCTGGTACTGTACATAATGCAGTAGGTCATAATGACTTTTAAGCACATATATCTGTACACAGATGGATAGAGAAATGTAATGATAAATATATAATTTGATAGTTTTTACTTGGTCTCATATCCATGTAAGAGCATATTGGCATTAACATGAATTTTGATTTGGTACCATGTACCAATTTTTTTGTAATGAGTATTTGTGAATCACAGTTTAGATTTTGGATCATTCACCTGTGAACAATGCCACATACTGGAATCATGGAAAGAAAGGGTCCTGTGGCAATCCATTAGCAAAATCTCATACCTGGAGTGAAGATGTATATGCATAAGTAGGGAAATTGAAAAATTGTGTTAAGTAGTCAGAAAGTCTCCAAAGGGAAATCTGGACAAGTAGCTACCGTAATACCATTAGATGGGTATTATTATAAAAAGAAAAGGAATAACTGAAAAGCAAGGACGGTGATGACATTGGAAATGCATAAAGCAGTTTCATAATCCTTGAAACTTTGAATGGAAATTCATAAGACTAAAAAGATCAAGATTTGGCATTGTAGTGGTTCTGACTTGTCCCATTCCCTTCCCAAAAATGCAGGATATCCCCTGGAGAATGTTCCAGTAGGTCTTAGAAATGAGGGAATTCTATATACAATGTTGTGCCACCCAGAGTGATTTAAAATTATAAATAACAACAACGGGGTCAAATCCACAGCACCAGCCACCTCTGAGGCCTCAAAACCCTAGGCAAATTCTGAGACAAGCCAGGAAATGGCTGCTTAATAGTAATGCAGCTGTCCAATTCCTCCTCCTTTCCAGATCTGGAGTCCATGGGCCATATCCTTTGCTGGTGTAAATTGGCATAGCTCCACTGAAGTCCATAGAACTATATCAATTTGTACCACGTGAGAATCTGGCCCTGTGACTCCACCCAGTCTGACTGCTGTGTACATGGCAGTCCATCTGGGGAGGTGTTGAAAGTGAGTAGTGCTTCATGTTAATCCCAGAAGGGGTAAATTAATTCCCAGATGACTGAGAGTTTGGGGAGGTCCTTAAAGGCCCTGTAAGGCCCAAAGAGAGAGAAACAGCAAGGACCACTGGGCTGAATATCCCCATCTCCCCCACCTTCCTCCTGGAAGCAATACAGGGAAAAAGGGAAGAGAGAGTCAGAGCTTGTCTCAGCGACACCCGCAAATTATTTATAGGCCAAAGATGATGAATTTTGGAATACCCAAGCCACTGCAGACTAATCAAAAGGCCTTCTGCTAAAGTTAAGAGAAATAGCAGGTAGTACAGTATGAACAATTGTGCCAGATCTTACTGTAGTAAGGAGAACAGTGAGATAGGATTGCAAACTGTAAATTAAGCATCATTAAGCAAACCGTAATGTCCTGAGAATTAAAGACCCTCTGATACATCTTTATAAGGTTACTTGCACCTATTTATAACAATCTCAGAGTAGGTTCTTAAAAACTTTCCAGTTACCTGAGATATTGAAATAAGACTTGCAGCTCGCTAACCTCTGCATTTTCACTGCTAGTAAGTACAGGGATGTAAAAGGGAACACTGCACATACTGAGCTTACCTTATCTGTTTAACTTACTGCTTATCAACATAGGGAAGAAGCTCTCAATAGCTGGAGCACACAAGCTATTCCATACTAGCTCCCTGTTTGAACTCTATTACTGCAGAATATTAGTGCCTTTATGCACATTAATTTAACACACTTTGGAAGTGTACTAAGCTAAGTTGCCTGAGGGCATTCTTAGTGTGCAGAAAGAGTGCCCACATGGGAAGTTAGCATGGAGGAGATAGTGCACTTTAAATTCACACTACCTAGCTTACTGCACACTACCTTCCCTGTGTAGGCAAGCCCCTAGTTAAAACAGGCCAGTATTACCACCATGCCTGAAGCTAACCTGGACTATCTGATCTCCTTGAGTGTGGGAATTTAGTCTGGGAATCTTGTGAGATTTGCAGTAATTTTTGCTTCTGCTTAGGCCTGAAACATGGTGGGCAAAGGAGAGGTAGGCTTTTGGCATTCCCGATGCTCACCAGGAAGACATTATTACTTCATTTTTCCTTTGGCAAACACTGCATGAAATCTGAATAGGACCAACTGGATGAGAGGAAAGAATAAAAGTGTGGAGAATTTCCACAGGCATTAGTATATGGCCATAGAATCATGTTCTTTGCTTTCTGAAAAAGAAATCAATAAAAAGCTATAAATAAGAACTCAGAACAATCTTTTTCAAAGCCTAGGATAAAAAAAATGCACTGCACAAACAGGAATATTTAGCAATTTTACAGAATAAAAACAATTAATCTTAGATTATAGAATGATTAAAGCAAATGAAGAAATGTAAAGAGATGCTTTGCTCCCCAAATAATGTGGATAAATCTGGACCAAAGGTGATACATTTATATAATCTTGAATATATTAGAAGATACAACCCTGAGGCCAGGTCTACACTTCACACTTATTTCAATATAACTACATTGCTCAGGAGGTGTGAAAAATCCACACCCCTGAGCTATGTAGTTATACCGACTTAACCCCCAGTGTAGCCAGCACTATATTGACAGGAGGGCTTGTCAATGCAGGAGTATCTTCACTTAAGGGCTACAGCAGCGCAGCTGCATTGGTGCACCTGTGACAATGCAGTGTTTGAAGTGTAAACCTGCCCTGAATGGGAAATGGGAGAAGAGTTCTACATCTCCTCATATGGACTAAACCAAGATCAGAGTGTGACTACTTTTGCAAACAGATCACTATTGTTTTGATTGGCATGATGGTGGAACTTGCGGTGTTGGGTCTCAGAGTACCAAGATCTGTCAGGATTTTAAGGAGCTTTACTCACCGACAAACCACTTAATAATGAAAATGAAATGTCTATGAAGAACAATCCTGTTGTAATTAGTATATTTGAACTTGGTTAGACTACATTTGGTTAAACTGAAAACTAGTCAAATCCACTTCCAGTACGGCTTTGCAGAAGTACATGGTAATGAGATTTGCCTACTTTGCTGTGGAACACAGCCAACGTGGATCAATGTGGGAACACCTCATCACCTCATGGGACCTTACCCTTCAGTACTGCCATGAAACATGGCCAGAACACTTAAAACTGGCCAATGATGATGGTGCTCCTCCTCACCTATTAGTGGGCCCATAACTGCAGATTAGTGAAGTTCCTACTGTATTTTGCTTTTGAAAGAAATAAAGTGGAAAAACCAAGGCTTAGCTTCTCAAATATAAATATTCTCCTAGTAGTTTTATACGTTAGGTATCTTGGGCTATCGCCACCTAGAACAGGTGTGGCAGGTGTATCATCACTTTGATAGCATAGGACTCAGAATCAGGCTTCCTGCTGCTATGCCTGTCTGTATCATTGGCTGTATGTGAGATCTGTAAGAATTCATGTAAATGGTCTCTGCCTCAGTTTACCCTTCTGGATATAGGGAATTATAATGCTGTTTATACCTGCCTCTTGAGGGTGCTTTATTAATATTTAAAAGCTCTGTTGCCCTGAGATGAAAGACATTGTTTCCTGTAAATGCAAAGCAATATTATGAATAATTTGGTGGCTGTTCTGCAAGTCTTCCTGTACATCCATATCATCATCCTAAACAAAATAAAACAAACAAACAAACAAAAAACAGGTAGATTTAAGAAGCCTCAAGATAAGATATGCTAGCTTATTACTGCATAGACCTGACATTGAGAGATTGCTTTTTCAGCCATATTATGTGCACTTTTATTTCATAAGGGATTTCTAATAGTCCACAGAAGCTCCATTCTGAAGATCCAGAGAGAGCATGATCTAACTTTTCTGATAGGTTTCAGTGTAGTAGCCGTGTTAGTCTGTGTCAGCAAAACGAAAATAAGAAAGAAAAACTTGTAGCACCTTAGAGACTAACAAATTTATTTCAGCATAAGCTTTCGTGGGTTAGTACCCACTTCATCGGATGCATGGAATGAAACATACAGTAGACAGATATTTATACAGTCTGAGAAACGTGATAAGGTGGAGGTGCATAGACCAACCTTAAGAGGCTAATTAATTGAGAGGAACCATAACAGCAAGGGAAGAAAAACCTTTGAAGTGATAAACAAGATGGTCACACAGGTGTGAATGAGGATCGTTAAGGGAAATAGATTCAATTAATGTAATGGCCGAGCCATTCCAAGTCCTTATTTAATCCTGAGGTAATGCAATCTAGTTTGCATATCAATTCGAGTTCAACAGTTTCTCTTTGAAGTCTGTTTTTGGAGTTAATCTGTCGCAACACTGCTACCCTCAAGTCTGTCAGTGAGTGATTAGGGAGGTTGAAGTGTTCTCCTACTGGTTTTTGAATGTTATGATTCCTGATGTCAGATT
This sequence comes from Macrochelys suwanniensis, assembly GCA_033296515.1. NCBI lineage: Eukaryota > Metazoa > Chordata > Testudines > Chelydridae > Macrochelys > Macrochelys suwanniensis. The sequence goes on along the minus strand of CM065787.1, from coordinate 21,982,514 downwards.
TATGTCCATTTATTCTTTTGCGTAGAGACTGTCCGGTTTGGCCAATGTACATGGCAGAAAAGATTAACTTTTCTGAGTTAATCATGAACCACAAAGCAAGCGCTGAGTAAATTGATCACATAGACTGAAAGGTCAGAGCCCAAACTGAGAGAGAGGGCAGTAGTATCTCCCCCTAGAAAAATAGACTGAGTCCAGTTCTGATCTCTGTCACACAGTTGTAGATAACTGAGGGCCAGTTTGATCCATGCACTACATACCTCTGATCTTCTTGCCGTGCCTATGGAACTTATGGCAAAAGTATAACACAATCCCTGGCTATATAATATCTTTTCACCCACTCCTTTTCCATGGTAGGGTTCCTTGAGGCTGCTCTGGCAGTGGGAATGTGACATATAGGCCACAGAGTAAATGAGAAAATCTCTGGGAACAGACCCTTGCAGAAAACTCCCTGCCCCCCCGCCCTTTAGCCTTCTCCCATGGGTTTTCCTGCATGAAGGGTAATTTAGCCTTGGGCACAGAATATAGCCCCCCCTCTCTAAATTCTGAATGAATCAAAGTAAACGGGACAAACACCAAATGATGTGTTACTAGTAGAATTTAGTGATAGTCAAGAATATTCTAGCTCATTTAACTCTAGATCTCCCAGAAATATTAGAATTTGTGTTTCATTTTGGGAGAAAAAATCATATTCTACTTGCAACGGCTTAGAGGGCCAAAAGATGCATATGGTATAGCTCTCCCCTTTCTTTTAACTGAAACTGCTAGCTCCAGATATTGAATTTCCTCCAACAGTGGGAGCTGGTAGTTTGAGCAAGAATAGATATGTAGAGGCATATTCATGTTCTACACTTTGGGGCAGGTGAACACTAAATTTACCTCCAAGTGCTGTAAATGTCAAATAAGATTAACCGTCTAGTAATATGCCTAACAATTCACAAGAAATTTATGCTTCTTGGCAATGATTTTAAATAATAGACAAGATAACACTTGCACTGCCCTATGAATGTTCAGCATATGACCATCAAAAGCATTGGGCTGTGTGGTCAGTTTTCATATGACACTGAATAGCATAGAATCTTTTCTATGGTGCACAGCAGACACTGCATGAAAAATTCTATGGTTTTCTATCAAAGGAGTTAGGCACATGTAGTCTTCATGTCTCTTAAATCTTTGGATTTGCCACTTGTAGACCAGGGCTAAGACAATGTTAGGAATTTTCCCTGATTCCAGCTACTCATGTAGCTGCACCCAAGTGCAGATTAGTAAAAGCCTTAGAAGTCACCCTTGCTAGAAAACGCGTTATGTACCACCAATGCAAATTGTGACCACTGAAAATCTTAATTAAAAAAAGTGAGAGAAACGTTTTCCTCTATGATGTGACAAGACTACCCAGCTGGACCAAGGTGTTTCAAGAGACAAGTTGTATTCCTAATATTTAATAATACCCATACATGGTCTAATGTAAAAGTTAAAATGGCTATTGGAGAACATTTTTGGATCTTGGAAATAGGAGTGGAAATATCTTTTTGAAGCATCCATTACTTGCTAAAGAGCAAGTAAAGATCAATGAACCTTTTTTTGCTGAAACAAAACATATGTGTGTTCACAGTGGTTCAGGATTCTTAGGAGAAACTTAAATTAGAGCCCACATTACAAAAGGTCTCAGAACATTTTACATAAGAAATACTGGATGAAATATAGGTACTTTGCCAAGGCCTAAGGTAAAACTCATCACAGTTGATCACAGCAATTAATGAATGTCCTAAAACCAATGATTATTTTATTACTTACTACTGTATAAATAATATCCTGTGCTATTTGACTACTGTCCTGTTACATTCTGCCTCCTTTAAAACTTGATGCTGTGTGCATTTTGAACAAAAAGCCAACCTTGCTTTTAGGAAGAGAAAGCTATCAAAAATGTTTGACTAGACAATGAGATATTTTAAACAATTTTCTTTAAATGACAAATGAATGGCATTCAAAAAATTTAGTTACATAAAATTATGCAGACATAATACAGTTGATGCAGTTTAGGAAATATCTGCCTTAACCTCCGCTGATTTTCTCAAAAGTCTCTGGGCTAAATACTTTATCAATGAGAACAATAAGAAGACCAAAGTTCTTAAGGTCTTACCTTGCAACTATGTGGGAAATGCCTCTATCTCTGAACAGTCATCTCTCTGAATCTTTAATCCTAGACGGATTTTATTGTTCAGCCAAATATTCCAAATCAAATACAGACACATTTCCCCACTCTGCATCCAAACAAAATGAAGTCAGCTTTGACTCTGCAAAATGTCGATGAATTCTTCAGAGTAAATCAGCCCTGTCAGTCTGATGTGGAACCGTCACCTACTTGTGACATAATATAATATGAAATGATATTGAACAACATGCGTTTGGCACTAAATTGTTAGCGGGTTTTAGCTTTGACAGCAGCAAGTTTATTGCTTTAATCCCAAGGTCTTTTAACCCTCTTTGACATAAATTGAGGTTGGCTTTTGTGAAAAAAACTCCACTTCACTCTCTCTTCCTTTACCTAAAACTGCTTTTAACAATTTATGCTCATACATCAGACACTCATTTTGAGTGACAAAAAGAAAAAAGATCTATTAGAATAGAAGGAAAAAAGGGTCAATTTAGGTTAAGCAGTGTATGTCTCTTTTGGTAGACATGTCACAGCTTTCTTCAGGTGAATATGAATTTTAAGTTGTAATAATGTATTGCTATGGGAAAATAAAACAAGCATGAAAAGAAGAGAGGCTAAGTATCAGATGGAAAAGGCTGATAATCTGCAACTGGAATATTTTCCTTCCTTCTTGATGCAATTTAACTTATTTCTAAAACTAGGTCAGTTTTTAAAACTATTCTTAAAAGATCAAAGGCTTTTCTCCTTTTTATTCAAATATTTTAGAGCCAGTAGTTTAGCAAGTGTGACATCTAGAAAAAAAGATTCTAGCATAGACATTTTGTACACATGTAATTGTAATGCTGCATAGTAGTACTGGCCAGTAGCATGTAATTTAATGTCTACTGTTTTGAGGCTCTTTATTTAGTCACGTAAGTATGCATTTTTGTCTGACAATCACAGAAATACAGCATATGCTAACTATAAAATCAATAACACAGGGCACCTTCATCACCTTTGGTTCTCTACCTTCACTTACTGTACAATGTGCTTAGTGCTGCATTGAACAGACTTCTGCACTTCAGTTTAGAGCTCAGCTGAATTTGCCCTTGAACTGTCAATACAGTGGACCAATATATTTGCAACATTTTTACATAATTGTGTATTTTATTTTTCAAATGTCTTTGCTCTCACGTAGACTAGGATGTATTGTTAATTTGCCACCATTTTTCTATAAAAGTATAGTGGATAACTCTTAAACAAAAAGTAACTTACACCTTTGTCTAAACAAGAGTAGATCCTCAGTATTTTTAAAGGTGCTTTTTTGCTTCTAAAGTTACTTTATTGGGTCTTCCATGACTGCTATTTTCAGAGGTTTATCACTTGCTCATAATAATTTGCTCCTGATTGAAACTTGCTTTAAAAAACTCGAGCCTGCAATTCAATTAATGTATTGATTCTTAAGTAAATCTTTTCAACTGTTTCAAAGTTGCATTGCATTTTATATTTATCCTGCTTAAAGAAAGGGGTTATTATTAACATGAAATGTGTTGATATTTGGTCCATAAAGTGGGCTTATTGCTTTTCGGTATTCACTCAAAGGGCCAAATTCTTCAAATTCAAAAAATCAAATTCTTCTGCTGGCAGACTGAGACGGTCCTTTAGTTTAATTGTGCTTCTCAGAATGCATATTATATAAATTAATATAAGTAAATACAATCAATTAAAAAAATCCTCACGGTGTTTTCATAAGAACATCAGTCCAGCCCAACTTCTGCCATCATGTAAATCAATGTGTCAAAAATAGAGAATATGTACATTTAGCTAGTATTACAAATATAATTGTTAGATTCTGTAGTATGACAACTAGAATTGTATTTAGATTCTGTAAATCATAATATAAATATCATCCCTATTATAAGCAGGAAATAATAAAAATATTATGTTTGACTAGCGATCCAGACATTGTTTACCCCCATCCACTGTCACATAATTAATTTATGTTAATTAAAGATTGTTCTAATTTCTCCAACTCTGGTGCCTAGTTTTCTTCCCCTCTCTTCTTATCCCATCTCAGTTTGATTGGGGAGTAAGCCTAGTTAGGAACACAAATCCTGAGCTTTCTCAAATCAATGGCAATATGTCATTAATGTCAGTGAGGCTGGGGTTTGGCCCTAAAGATTGACTGCACCTGCCAGAGCATAATACCATTTCTTCACCAGTGCTTTTCCCTGACAGGTCCTGCACCACCATGCCACTCTTTGGCAGAGAGCATGGGAGACTAGGCTCCCAGAGTGTCATTCTGATTCTTCAAGCATTTAATAGTGGCAGCCATTGCAGTGTCTCCAACTTTCTTCTCCTGTTACAGTTGCAATATAAATTCCACAACATTTCCAAATCCTGACAGGGTGAAACTTGGGGAATTGGGGAACCGAGGCCATTATATGAATTGAGATCCTGTCTGTGGCAATATAAAGCATTACCACTGGGCATTCAGCGGTTGAGCTACCTTTGTGTTATTTTCTATTTTATTGACTTTGTTACTCTAGTCAAGTATGATTTAACTTTAAAAGGAACAATGTTCAGGTTCAAAATTGCCATAACGTGTTGGGGTAAATCCTACAGATTTTTAGTGCTGTATCTAGCTTTTAAAAGAAAAGTAATTTGAAGAAATAATAATAAAATACACAGGACTACATTGTTATTGGATTTAATCCATCCTCTAAATTTGATTGTTCACATTCGCAAACATTTTTGAGCATCATGATAAAGTGCTCCTTATTGTAAAGATAGCTAGTGTTTGAAAGAGACAACCTTTAAAATGCATTTATAAATTCAAATACAATTCTAGAAATCTAGAATGTACAAACATCATGTGTGTATGCAAATCTAAGGTTTTGGGTGCTCACACATTTGGACACCCACATTTTCACCCAATCGTGTATATAAAATGTGCATGCCAAAACTTGCAAAGGCTGCTTTTAAAAATTGGTTCACAGTATTTAGGGCTGCCTCTGCTGGCAAATGTAAAATGCATTCAAAATAAATATCTTATTTTGTTTCCAGATGGTCTTATGGTTCAGGTAAAGGAATAGAAGCCAGGAGATGTAGACTATGCGGGACTCTGTCACTAAATTGTTATGAACACTTGGTTGAGTCACTTAGCTTTTCTAAGGCTCTGTTTCCTTATCTGTAATATCAGGCACCATGTTTGGCTTACTTCTTTAATGTTTGTAAAGCGGTTTGAGATCCTCAGATAGAAGTGCAAAGTATTTTATGCTATTTACTCTTAAATCGAAAAGTGGACTTTTGCCATGGCTGTCATAGAAGTCACCGATTTTATGGTTTGCAAGTTTTAAAAGAACAATTCTATGACTTTGGATATTTGTGGATAATTGTACATGGGTGCCTGGCTATGCTGCAAAAGCTGAGATAAAGGGCCTGCCCATATTTTGGTCAGGCCCAGTCCAGGCACTCACAGTAGAGTGTGTGTGTGCACACACATGCGCACACACATATGTGTAGTGTCTGTGACCAGATCATGGAGTAAACGAGATGGAATACGTAGACCAGAAGGTCCGTCCCTGACTCTGGTCATGAAGGCCCTACAGTGTGATTGTGCAACCTCTCCACAGATTAGGAATAAAGACAGAATAAGGAGGAAAAAATTCTACCCTGTTTTCTTCCTTGACCTATGGCTTTTTCTGGTCTGTACATGCAACCTTCAGCCAGAATCTGGCCCCAATGGTGAGTATTACTGTTCCCATGTAGCACTAAGGAACTCTTTTGGAGAGATTTTCCATTCATTGAGTGGGAATCATCCTTGGCAACACCAGAGTACAAGAAGTCTCCTGGGCAGAAAGCTCTCTGTTCTGGAGTCATTGTAAATGTAGACTCTAATTTTGTTCAGGATTTTTAGTGGTTTTGAGTTTTTTACGTCATGGAAGGGGGGTTATTTTAGTGGGAAGGTTGTTTGGATTCACCTTGTATTTTATTTTATCATAAGAAAAATATACTTCATGGACTCCTTGTGCTTTGTTTGGAGGAACTGTTATCTAGTGTTAATGACCCAATCAATAAATAATATCAGAACTGAAAAAACAATAAAGAAAACAGAATAAAAAAAAAGAAAGGTGACAAAGGAGGAGGTGACAAGTATTAAAAATATGGTAGATAAAGAACTGTTGACTGCTACTCTTGTAAATATTTCAAAATATAGATCCAATGTTTTATGGGTCACTAAAACTACTGTAAATACACCAGCCGAATCCCAAATACATCATTCTCAATCCCAGGCAAAGACAAAACCAATGCAGCTATAATATACCTTTCTTCCTGTTGCAGAGTTGGATTTAGTTGCTGAACAGGAAGACTGCAGATAGAATATTCAGCTATCCAAAGAAAATAGAGGAAATACAAGACCTACTTTAGTGTCCAAGGTTTCTATATTACATAATACTGCAGAACCTCCAAAAGACCTCTGCACCTCAGGCCCTTCATCAACTATTTCTGAGTCAACTAAAAGAGCTGATCAAACTTCTCTAAGTAGCTCAGAGACTGTCATGCAAATCTGGGATAAATTACTGATACAAATTATGCTACATGGACTCAAAATCCTGTTTAAAATGTCTTTTCATGTCCAGGCCTGGAGGGAAGGCCCCCAGAAAGTGACATATCAGCCTCCCAGGATATATCTACACTGCAATCAAAAACCCATGGCTGGCCTGCGTCAGCTGACTTGGGCTCATGGGGCTTGAGCTGCAAGGCTATAAAATTGCAGTGTAGACTTTTGAGCTCAGACTGGGCTCTGGGATCCTCCAGCCCAAGCATGACATCTGCACTGCAATTTAATAGACCTACAGCCCAAGCCCCATGAGCCTGAGTCAATTGGCACTGGCCAGCTGCAGGTATGTTATAGTAGCATAGACATTCCTTAGTTGGAATGGGTCATATTATAAGGAAAAATATTACACAAGAATGAAAGGAGAATGGGGTAGCAAGGCCATTCTGTCATTTACCTATACAGAATATGTGGGTTTCTCCCCTAGGCTTGCCCGTAAGAAAGTGCTGGGTGAATATCTCTTAATTCACCACCTGTCATACCAAAGGGGTAGCTCAGTTAACAATGGAATAGACCCGGCCTTGTGTTCCATACACTATTCCTCCATTGATGAAGCTGTGCATGTGGTTAGCTCTTGTGGCCCGAGGGCGCTGATGGCCAAATATGATATCAGGTTTGCTGCTGGTGCAGCTTTCTGACATTAACATTTTGGGTTTCTCTTTCACAGGACAATTTTATTTTTAGAAGGCCCATGGGATGTTCAATATCCTGTTTGGCATGTCAGAAATTTACACTGGGCAGTGAAGCTGGATTATGGCAGTAATGCATTACTTAGGTGACTTTGTTTGTGGGCAGGGCGAATTTGAATGAGTGTCTTAGCCTGATGGATGCCTTTCAGGCCCTGGCTAAAACATTGTGGGTTCCTCTAGGCAGGAAAAAAATGAAGGGGCCTTCCACTGTGCTGACCTACCTGGGAACTGAGCTAGACACTCAGAACAGAATAAGGTTCAGGAGCTACTGGGCTTGATTAGGAGAGGTGAAGCAGCCAAGGTAGTTACACTGTGTGAGCTGCAATTTATTTGCCTCCTGTGTGGTAGCCCCGGAGTGGGCATTCTGTGCCTGGCTCTGCAGCAGCCACCATAGGGCTAGCTAGACCTCACCATTTTATAAGAGTTACGAGAGAGATGAAAGGAGATTTGGGAGTTTGGGAACGGTTTCTGAGCCACTGTAATTGAGTGTCATTGTGGGGAAGGAGTGAATACTTGAGGCCAATTTAAAGTTCCACTTGGATGCTTTGGGATTGGTTTTGGGGTATTTCACCAAGGCAGGTGGTGAGTCCAGAAATGTCCCTCCACTTGGACGCAAAAAAGTGCGGGAGAGTGCAGGATATAACATTGCTGGATTTCCCCCCTCATTTTGGTTGCAGTATTCATTTGGGGACAGAGTTTGCTAATAAAAGGGTGCGTTTCTTGTGTGAATACATGGCAGTGGTACATGTTATCAATCCCAGTCCTCCAGATCGCACAGAGTTATGAGTTTGGTAAGGACATTTGTACTACAAAGTTTAAGCTTTAACATCTATTTCTCTTCAAAAAAACATGCCTGAGGGTCATAATGGCATAGCAGATGCATGGTCTCAGTTTCAGATGGACAGATTTCAGGAGCTGGCACCAGGAGCCAGCAAAGAACCCAAATGGATGCTGCTAGCACTATGGAACCTTGGTATGTGATGGCTATCAGTGTAGCATAGAGGTTGGGGGCTTTGCAAACATTGTGGATCTCTGAGAGATGTGTTTAATGATTTTGTGCTATTTCAGAAGCGGGAGGGCCTATCACCAATGTGGCCTCTTACGGAGGAATGGGTGCTGCAGTACACGGTGTCGTTCGCAAGCTGGCAACCATCAACATCATCATCAGCCATCTCCACTCTCCTATCGGCTCTTATGTTTGTCAGTAGGCTGAATGGGTACTCAGATTCTTGTGGCAAGATTTGTTTGGAGGTTTCTAGCGGGGTGGTCTCAAAGCAATGGCCATAGGGAGGATACACATTGTCCTGTCGCTGTTAATACACTTAGGGATCTGATATGGATCCTAGGGCCTGTATGTTGTTGTGGACAAGAGGTGGCCTTGTACAGGGGGGAATTTTTGATAGCATTTTTGAAGCTTTTAGGATCAGGGAATTAGAATCTGGGTCTTCTGGAAGGTCTTTGGAATTGCGGTATATACACTGGGAGGGTGTGACGTTATTGACAATAACTGGGACCGTATAGATCATTGTTGCAACAAAGGTCCTGTAGTGGCACCAAATCTTATATAAAGGGGGTCAAATGAAGTGTCTAAGACCGGGTTATGCTTGGCTGGCTATGATTATGCCATTTATATGTATTTATCAGTTTTGTAGTTGAAGTTATGAATATTGGCTTTATACTGTCTGTATTTCAAACTGGGGCTGTGCTTCTGGGACCCCAGACAAGCTATCAGCTCTGCCAGGCCTGCTGGATGGCCCATTAAGGACCAACGACTATACAATTGGCCCATTCAGAGGAGGCAGACACACCTTATGATTCAGTAAGGTATGCATGGACTTGCCCATGTGACTCCAGACTCCATTTTGCTGTGATTTTCCACAGTAAGGACAAAGAGGTATCTTTACACCTGGAAGAAACTATAAAAGGCAGCTGCCTCATCTCCATTTTGTCTTCATTCCTGCTTCTTACCTCTGGAGGAACCTTTCTACCAATGGAAGCTCTGAACAAAGGACTGAACGACCCATCCCAGTTGTGGATGTATTCCAGAGACTTGATTTGAACCTGCAGCTTGTTCCATCTCCGCTGCAAGCCTGAACCATGAACTTTGCCATTACTGTATGTAATTGATTCCTTTTAACTAATTCTAGCTCTCACCTATACCTTTTTCCTTTTAGGAATAAACCTTTCAATTTTAGATTCTAAAGGATTGGCAACAGCGTGATTTGTGGGTAAGATCTGAGTTGACCTGGCTTTGGAGTTCGGTCCCTTGGGATCGGGAGAACCTTTTTTCTTTTACTGGGGCATTGGTTTTCATGACCATTTGTCCCCATAACGAGTGGCACTAGTGGTTAGACTGGGAAACTGGAGTGTCTAAGGGGATTGCTTGGGATGACTTGTTGTTAGCCAGTGGGGTAAAACCAAAGTCTCCTCTGTCTGGCTGGTTTGGTTTGCCTTAGAGGTGGAAAACCCCCAGCCTTGGGCTGTAACTGCCCTGCTTAAAGCAATTTGTCCTGAACTGGCACTCTCAGTTGGGTCCCGCCAGAACCAGCATTGTTACAGAGGGGTGATTGGTATTATTAACCCTTAGGAGGTCAAAGATAGATCAAGAATGCTGGGGTGAATCCATTATTCTGCAAGGGGGTGAGGAGGCCAGGATCTGCTCTGTGGAGGCTGTGAGGCCATAAGTGGCAACGGGAGTCCCCTCACAACATACCAGTTTGTTACAGTTTCAAGACAGGGATTGACAAGGTTGGGGCTTCCAGCACATGAATTTGGTTTGCATTCATTCAGAATCAGAGTGGCAACAGCTGCAACCCAGCTAGGTCTGGACCAAGGCAATTCAGGCAATTGAGCGTTGACATTCTGAAGCATAAAGAATATATGGGAGACCCTAGAATCTGTGTTAATTTTCCTTTGTGTTTGCATTCCAGATGTAGTCAGATGGGCCAGGCAGCCAGTGGTGTGGATCTGTGGGCACTGTATTGTTTACTGGGCACTTAAGTGGGCTTTCAGGTTGTCTGGAGGTTCACAGCTGGGACTCAGTGGTGAAGCAGTCCTAAGCTTTTATGGGAAGAGGGGCATGTTGTGGGACCAGCTGATGCCCCTTCTGTACAGCATGGTGGCCCGGACGTAGGGAGCAGGGGCCAGATAAAGATTGTGGTTCACCTTGGGGAAAATGATTTGGGAACACGTCAATGGGTGGACTCAATGATCAGAGCTAAGAGGGGCTTGTGGAAGATCCTGGAACTTTTCCCAGGAGAAAAATTTATTTGGTTGGACTCATTGCAATGCGGAGTGTGGCGGGGAGTAGTGAAGCCCCCTTGGGTTGACAAAGTTGGACATATGTGAAATGAGGAGGTGGCTAAATTCATTGATGGCATAGGGGTGTTGTAATCTCTCATTTGAACACAGCATATGGGGCACCGGCATT
>CM065787.1:21854143-21961643 GCA_033296515.1 Macrochelys suwanniensis | reverse complement strand
TCCAGATTTCTTGCCAATATATTTTTTGAACATATTTTGACAGCTTTGCCTCTAAATTTGTTACTATTTGTGCTTGAATAGGTATCAAATTGTGGATATTAATGTGTTTGTTTCTTTTCTATATAGAGCTGATTGGCTAATGTCTTTCGTTTCTCCAGTGGTGATACTGAGAGGTGAGCCAGGTGAAGGTTTTTTGCTTATTTCAAATGTCAATGAGATTTTAAAATTGCATAAAACAACCTGCAATAGATTTTTTAAATTTATGGTTGCATGACTCTCAGCAATAAGCCTCTGTGGATTTTTGGGCTGTGATCTTTTTTCTTATTAATTTGTTCAGCATGTTGTGTTTCTTTGTTTACAGCTAAAAGCACTACAATGCAGCGGATCCTCATGCTTAAACAGGGGTTCTTATCCTGCATTCCTTACACACACAAAACTGACTGCAGTGAGAGTTTTAGGTGTGTAAGGAATGCAGGGTCATGCTGGAGGTCACTTCTTCACTGAAACACCCATGGATAAATCAAGTTTTAGTTTACTATGGTTGGATTAACTAGACTATTGAATTTCAATTTGTTGTGTTCATTTACAAAATAATCTGTATAGTGCTGAATGACTTCCTATTGGGTTTGTTGGAGCAGAATGAAAATAATGTATATTAAGGGAGATCATAATCTTTTCCATCATGTTTTCCTAAATGTGGCTATTATAGATTTAAGAGATCTGTACATAATATGACATGAGCTGGGCTGGTTTGTGGCTGCAAAGACATTGACCAAAATGTGGGGTGTAGAGTTACCCCACCCAGAGAGAGATTTCAGAAACACTGTGCTTGACTCGGGAAACTGCCAGCCACAAAAGCCCCCTCTATGCGCTTTGAAACAGTACAGCATGCACCCTGTCTTCTTCTGGCTGAATTCTGCTGCGTGGAGTAGAGGTGGGTGAGGCTACAATCCCACCACTCCCTGCCTTCTTTGAGGTGGCTAATTCGGTGCTTGTTGTCTCCTTGTGCTGAGATTGTGATCAGCCCCTGTACAAGAGCACAAATGGTGTTGCTAATATGCTCTTATGCCCTGTTTCATATCCAGGCAGAGCTAGACACAATCAAAATGTGTATGATCATAATAAATAAGCATTGTTCCTGACACATTACCTAAAGAAATGGGCCAGTGGGTTTTATTAATTAAAGTTATCTCTAACCATAGAAGTCAAAGGTGACTTGGAGGTCATATATTTTAGAATTCAGATTAACACTGAGTTTACTTGGTGCCAACATTCTTGGATGTATTTGCTCACGTTGGTGAATATCATGATATAATTTCCAAGAAATATGGTGGGCATCCTAAAAGTATCTTAGTGTTTTGCAAGATTCAGCTACTCCTAGTGATATCCCTATCTCTAAAATGGGGAATTCCACTAGAAAACCTGTATATGTTTCAAGGGGATCCCTTCGTGTTTTTTCAAGAGGCTATGTGGCATCTCAGTGGAACTCATTGATTCATATTGCTAGCAGGTAGGTTGTTTATTATGCTGGATAATTCATATCAAATAGCTGGTGATTTTCTTGAAACAGCTGCTTATGGATCTAATAGTAAGTGGCCTTTTTTAATATAAAAATCGATAAAGGTTTGGCAGTATATCTGAACCATTATTGATTGCTTTTACAAAGACTTCATCAAAGTTCTTTAGCAATAAGGGTAAATTATTTGTCCCTTATGTTACATAGTTTAGATAAAAAGTACAGTAGGCTGGGTTTTCAGCAAGTATGGTAGCAAATAACTTTCCTTGTGAGCTTGTCTATATAAATATGGGCCATATCCTCATTCTCCAACTGCAGAATCTGTGTCTTCTTTTCAAGTTGCCTGTGCAAATCTGTTGGTTTTTTTGTTTGTTTTTTTTTGCACCTTTAAATTACTTAATTGCAGCTCCAAATCAGGTAGTGTAGATGCAAGTACTTTGATGTGCACCTGTAACTAACTTTCCTAAAGGGGAGTCCAGCCTTCACACCTTTTCAAATATATGCCATAATGCATCCATAATGAAGCGAGGACACTCTATATGCTGTGCACAGTTCACTACATCTCACAAAAAACGTGATCTGGAAACATATGGAAAACATTCCAAATGCATTTTCTTAATTGACTTCCAGCCAGATTCTGATACCCTTACTCACCATAAGTAGTATCTTACTTCTCAAGTAGTTTCATGTATGTCTGTGGGACTACTTGAGAAGTAAACTACTATTCATTGTGAGTAAAGGCATCAGAATCTGTTCCTTAGTAAATTAATCCTGGGTAAGATCCAAATGCTACAAATAGCATGGAAATTCATTGTCCACTATGGAAATGGCTCTTATACAACATTTTGGGGCAAATTTTGCCCTCAATCCTTGGCTGGTGATGTCCCTAGTTGGTCCACTAGCAAAAATTAGACCAGTAACTATTGCCAGATGTCAACATCCTCAAGTGGTTAGGGCGGGGCAAGGATCAGCAGGGCAAAGGGATGGCCATGTCCCAACTTCTTTTCCCTGTCATGACAGAGAGGGGTGACATAGGAGCTGCTATGCTGGATTGGTGCCACCAGAGCATTTCTCTTCCTCAGTGGTGTGGTGGAAAGCAAGCAAAGCACAGCACAGTCCAAGATCTGGGTAGGTAGGAAGGACTCATTGAAACTAATTTTAAAAAATAGATTTAGAAAGCTCATGACTAGGTTGTATGGGGAATAATTTTGCCACTGTGCTAACATATTTAAATTTGCACCTGTCTGAAATTTTGCACACAGTGCTAACATATTTAAATATATTCTACATAGTAAAGTCTGAACTAAATGCTTATTCCAACTTCCTGTCTTAAGTGACCGCCTTAAAGTTATCCCCAAGCTTTTCAGTATAATTTCACTTGAACCTCAGATGAAGGCTTACATCTTCTAGACCACTGATTTTTGCTCATCTGCTGGGTGGTTCCTAAGAGAGGAACTAGCAAAAATAATTTGCCTTATACATCTGAGCTTTATCTGAAGTGCAAAAGATGTTATATTAGAATTCGTTAAACTGGATACTTAAGAAAAGGAGTGACCTACTGGAGATGGCCCTTAGTGCTTTGTCTGTGTGTGTGTTTTGTATGTACCCATGTATATTTAGGTAGGTTCCATTAAATGTTTATAAGTAGTATATATAAGATATAATAATGTTATCTGTTTTGTCTTTCCTGTTTCCTGTTGCTTGACTTTTATAGCTTGCAAACATTATGCTGGATTGGTAAATTGCAATAAATTTAATCAAGAATTATTTTATTCAGCCTACTAATGAGGAATAATAGCGTACGTATCAATTAGACATGCCAATTTGCGTGAAGAAATAGATTTACAAAGGGATAGTAGGTAAAAAAAATATCATTGGTATCAATTCACTTCATTATTTTTAATTTGCTGTGAATATTGAGTGTTTCCAACATAAAATCATTCCTCAATTAAAATAAAACAGCTGTACTCCTATCAGCTTTTCACTGCTTGCTGTTGCTTACAGATTAGCGGTTGTCATTGGCTTCACTCTGTTGTCATTCCACTAATCTGCACCCATAAATGGGTAAAAAAAAAAAAATCAGCTTGCCAATGAATGGGAGTAAAATCTCTAATTTTGTTCTCGTGTTGCACTGAAATGGCAGAGAAACTGCAACAACAATTTTTGGATATCCTAACCATGATGCAAACATGAGGCCCTGCCTACAGCATCAAAGAAGGGAGCGTGTTTGTGAGCTTTCTTATTCATTTTGGTACCTTTTTATTACTCTACGTTCCCTTTCTTTTCCCCTAGGGCCTAGGCCATTTCTAGTAAGCCAGGTCCCACAAATGCATTCTTATGCTGTAAATCAGTGACTGTGAGACTGTGTTTGGAATTGGCATTGGTTTGCAGATTCCTTTCACTTTACAGCCTAAGCAGTGCTCCAATTATAAACAAATAACACAAGTATGTATGGACAAAATTAGAAAGGCCAAGGCACAAAACGAGATCAAACTAGCTAGAGACATAAAGGGTAACAAGAAACCATTCTACAAACACATTAGAAGAAAGAGGAAGACCAAGGACAGGGTAGGCCCGTTACTCAATTTGGGGGGGGTGGGAAACAATAACAGAAAATGTGGAAATGGCAGAGGTGCTTAATGACTTCTTTGTTTCGGTTTTCACCAAGAAGGTTGGTGGTGATTGGATGTCTAACAGTGAATGCCAGTGAAAATGAGGTAGGATCAGAGGCTAAAATAGGGAAAGAACAAGTTAAAAATGACTTAGACAAGTTAGATGCCTTCAAGTCACCAGGGCCTGATGAAATGCTTCCTAGAATATTCAAGGAGCTGAGATATCTGAGTCATGAATGATTATCTTTGAAAAGTCATGGAAGATGGGAGATATTCCAGAAGACTGGAAAAGGACAAATATAGTGCCAATCTATAAAAAGGGAAATAAGAACAACCCGGGGAATTACAGACTAGTCATCTTAACTTCTGTACCCGGAAAGATAATGGAGCAAATAAGCAATCAATTTGCAAACATCTAGAAGATAAGGTGATAATTAACAGTCAGCATGGATTTGTCAAGAACAAATCATGTCAAACCAACCTGATAGCTTTCTTTGACAGGGTAATAAGCCTTGTGGATAGGGGAGAAGTGGTAGACATGGTATATCTTGACTTTAGTAAAGATCTTCACTTTGATACTGTCTCGCATGATCATCTCATAAACAAACTAGGGAAATGCAACTTAGATGGAGATACTATAAGGTGGGTACATAACTAGTTGGAAAACCATTACCAGAGAGTAGTTATCAGTGGTTCACAGTCATGCCGGAAGGGCATAACAAGTGGGGTCCGACAGGGATCAGTTCTGGGTTTGGTTCTATTCAATATCTTCATCAAAATTTTAGATAATGGCATAGAGAGTACACTCATAAAGTTTGCGGACGATACCAAGATGGAAGGGGTTTCAAGTGTTTTGGAGGATAGGATTATAATTCAAAATAATCTGGACAAATTGGAGAAATGATCTGAGTGTGGGAGTTGCACAACTAAATCCCCAAGCCCGGCTATGGAAATATGTTCTATAATTTCTTCCACTAGTATCTATTAGAAAACTCTTGATGACCCACAGGATCATCTTACATACTTGTCACCATGGTTATGAACTTGGCCATTGAAACAGAAGGAAATACTCTGTTAGCTATAATTGATGAATTTATTGTTAAGAAAATGGTATTCAAATTTTTAAAAATTAAACTGGAAAACTGAATAGGTAAATGTTTTACATATAAGTGGAAAAGATTGTCATTTACCATATGACTGCTAGTCTCTGGTGGTAAGAAATGAAGGTAATATCTGTGTTAAATTCTATTTTTGATTATTTTTCCTGCAATTAATGCCGCAGGTCCTCATTACCTTAGACTGATCTTCTTGGAAGCATTTAATCATGGTATTTTCACCAATGAGAGCTTTTTGAAAGAACATTTTGAAAGTAGCATGGAGAAGATTCAAGTCTGCAAGAAGTTGAAGATGATAGGGTGCATGGAGCTGAGTTGTAAATAGCAGTGAGGCCATACTACCACAACAAGCAGAAACTTTTGCATCTGTTTTCTAATTCAGAAAGCAAAAGATAGTTTGTTTCAATTTGTATCATAGAATTAAAAAAATACTTTGCATTTCACCTGCTGCATCTGCTAGTTTGCTTGTCAATAACCAGGATAAATACTCCACCTCAAAGTAAATCTAAAGTATTTGGAGCTCATGCCAAAGTATCAGTAGTTGCAGAGAAAATATCTTGTCTGGATTTCATAGTTGTAGAAGTAAATCAGAAATTAACTGGTGCTCCTTTTTCTGTCCTTGGTGATTTTAATGAAAAGACCATTGCATAAGGTTGAACATGTACTGAGATCTTGATAAACCTAGAGTTGTCATTTAGCATTGATGATTTGTTAAAAAATGCAGGTGGGCCATATGAGTTTAATGCTGTTCTTTTGAACAGGGATTTGCATATTTCAAAACTGAATCAGAAATATTGTTGGAAATGTCTGACTTGTTTTACACTTAGGTGTGCTGATTTGTGATATATAATGACATCTACACTGAGGCATGTGCTGATGAATGGGATCCATGTAATTCATCCTAGTATCTGTGGTCCTGAACTTGTTAAGTGACATTTGGAGAAACAAATTTCCATGGTGTACTGGAAACAACCTTGTTACAGATGTTAGAAAACATTCAAAAATATGGGAAAGATGGCAAACACAGGAAGTCGAGTAAGACTTTCCCAGCTATCTGCTTTGTCAATATTTGACATGGTAAATACAGATAAGATCTTGTCCTCATCTAGGGTGACCAGATGTCCCGATAAAATCGGGACCATCCCAATTTTTGATCATTCGTCCCGATTTCCGGTCTTCTTCCGTTTTTTTTTGGTTTTTTTTGCTCAACAAGTTCTGGCGGAAGAGGCTCTTCCATTTTTTTTTTGCTCGACAGCTTCAGGTGGGAAGTCCCGATTTTCGGGTCTTCTCATTTGGTCACCCTATCCTCATCAGAAGGTATCAGGGCAATATTATCAATATTTCTACTTACATATCCTCCTTTTTCTACTTATATCCTCTTGCAATTGGCTCTTCTTGAAGATTTGAGTCATGTATATTCTGTGCAGTATTCTTTTGGCCCTCCAGAGTTGAAACTATATGACTATAGATTAACATTGGCTGGGACTTGAAAAGAAGAGTAAATATGATCTCGGTATCTAATTTTATACATGATACCTGGGAACAGTGCATGTCATAATATGCAACCTTATTACTGTTCTCAAATGAAGACCAACCACCTACCATTAGCTTGCACAGCACATCCTTTTTAGCCTTGCTGATACTGCCATTGTCCAAAATGCACCTGTAGCCAAACTTTTCTTTGTTGCAATGCCAATACACACCCTAAGTTGATGGAGACAAAGAACATATTGTGAATGGCAACATGATAAATATAAAAGACCAGGGTATCTGTATTAGATTTAGAGTCATTTTACTTTCTCTGCATTTTAAATAAATTAAACTAGAATGGAGAGTACAGAGTGTCTTACAATAACAGAAATAACTGTCTAAAAACCAAGATTGAAAATTATTATTTGCCAACCTAAAACGTTTTATAAATTGTCTGCATTATTTAAACTTTTTCCCTCTGTGTGGTCCTATGACTATCTTAGTTTTCAAACTCTGTGAGACCAAAAGTGATCTGCTTTGTAAGTGCTACTCAGTAGTGCCATACATACCAATAATCCTTCCGTATAATGAAATACTTTCCTTTCCTGCTTTACTAGAAGTTATAGAAGAAGCTTCTGATCATCCAGCTATGAAAGCCACCATGACTGGTTCTGCCCAGAAGCTCCATAGCTACACATGGAGCAGAAAAGTCACTTTTTACAGCCAGCTGCAAAGTTCTTTCAAACCATGTGAGCTTTTATCCTGACAAGGCTTTCACATTGGCATTTTCAGAGATACAGATTAGTTTCAGCATACCAGCCTTCGAGGAGTATGTATGAGCTAAGACACCATTCAGACTCTGCACTACATTTGTGAAACTCCAAGCCAACCAGTCCATTTGAACAAGAAAATGGTATTTGGTTCCAATAAGCAACCATGGAACGCTATCCAGATTTGACAAATGTTGCAGTGTTTGCTTTTGTGTGTTTAGTACACAGTGCAAGTGCTGGAAAAAGCTTTTCACATGATGCAGCACTCTAGCAGATAATCACTGGAGCATTAAAACAAGAGAATTTGTGTGTATCCAACATGCTGCAGTAGGATAAGAGGAAGTGAATAAGAACTAACTGCTGGAGTTTTAGAAAGATGTCCTTCCTTCTCTTGTTCACACTGATTCACTTTTATGTGTTGCTTTTAGTCAGCCTCTCTAACAGCTGAAAATTTGTAGATTAGAAAACCCTAAACTGATGTGAAAATGGTTTTGTTTCTCTCCTATTTTAGACTGAGTTTTTGAGAACATTTTCAGTTTAATTATGCAGCACTAAAAATTGAAATTAAACTGAATTTGCAATGGGAACTGCTCATTTTAGTTAACTGTCAAATTTACTGTGGCACTGTGACATATGGGCCTCTACTAGTATGGTCTGTCCTGGAAAAAATGACTATTTTCTGGGGGGGGGTGGAGCCAAATCTCGTAGTATAGCTACAGGAAACTAACAATTTAAAGAGATATTTGACAAAATTAAGCCAGTAGATTTTCAAACACACTGGAATCCACTTCAGATTTGGTCTTCAGTGATTTGAATAATGGAAAGATGGACAATAACTCGTGATGTCTTCTTTTTTTTTTTTTTCATCTTTAATCTATTTTGTTAAAGGCACCTTCCATATATAGGTAGCAGAAAAATGTTTGCTTTAAAATAATCCTATGGTTACCTGCTTGGCTCAGGGATCTCAGACATGAAATCTTTGGAAGGATGCTATGATGTAATGTGATGGATATGGTATAATGTGAATATTTATCTAAGATCACATAGATCTCAGTAGTTCTATTCTTAGCATCTGATGTACAGCGTTATCTATATAGAACATCTCAGACTAGTGTCTGAAGACCACCCTTTTCCTCTAAGCCCTAGGCATTTTTATCACTGTGCCAATAAAAAGAAAGGGATTTATGGGGTACTGCTTTTTAATTCATTTAATTCTCTGTTCATTTTGAGGTTAATGTTGTTGATCTATTTTTCTCTTGAAACAAATAAAAACAATATGTGCTGACACTGACTTTGACTTTTGACATGGGAGATAGAGGTCAACATTTAATTTTATATTTATAGACTACATGAACAATATTATCAGTATTAAAAATTGTTCACTCAGTCTTTGTCATTTTACAACTTTGTTCGGTAGCTTATATCACATTGAGGATTTTCTCCAACTCTGATCAAGATGACATCATTCACAATGCTATAGTTAAGGGACTGTCAGCTTTTCCATTAGAAACCCCATTTTTCAGGGGTTCATAACTCAACTGGTAAAAAAAATATTCCAAGACTGACCCATGACTATTTAAACCATTTGAGTGTAAAATACCAGGAGCTGACTGGTTTGGATGTGTGTTGAGTGATGCTATTGTTTTATTTAAAACGTAAAATAAATGTATCTAACAATTGCTCCATAATGTAGTCTAAACACCCTTGTATTTGTTTTAGTTTTTAGTGAATGATTTGTTTGTGAAAGGTGCTAGTTTAACAACTGGTGGATGCCAGAGGCCTGGTCTACACTCAGAATTTGTATTGGTATAGCTATGTAGGTTAGGGGGTTGATTTTTTTACTGATATAGTTATACTGGTATGATCCCTGGTGTGGACATAGTTATGCATAGTTATACTAGTATAAAGGTGGCAATTTTGGTGCATAGACATAGCCTAGATCTCTTTAGCCACAGATCAGGTACAGCACGGGTAGTTACAATGGATGATTCCTCACATTGCCAATAGGGCAAGATTCTCAGCTGGTGTAAATTGGTATACCAATGGAGCTATGTCACTTTACACCTGCTGAAGATCTGCCCCATTACACCTTAAATCCATTTTGGAGGAACTGCCTTTTGGGCAGAGAGAGTATATTATTTTCCATGACAAAGATTCTTCTCTCTCATATATTGGTGTGAATCTGGAGTGGTGCCTGTGATGTCAAAGGAGTTTCACTGGGTGTAAAACTGGTGTAAGTATAAGAAGAATCAGGCTCCATAATTTTTTCGTGAAAACCCCTATGTCAGATCTTCAGCTGTGGTGAATCAAGGTATCTTCATTTACATGAATGGAGTAATGCTGATTTACACCCCCTGAGAATCTGACGTAGGGTTTTTTTTATCATGAAAGCCATAACTAGGACAAACTAGGGCCTAGGGCTGGATTTTTTGCAACCATTTATGCATGCAGGTAACTTTTCTCATGTGAGTAGTTTCATCAGACTGTAAGTGGGTTCAATGGAACGACTAATATGAGTAAAATTACTCCAGATAGATTTCTGATTACAGGATCAGACCCTTTGGCTCCTTGTCTACAAGCAGTCAGTTGCAGGATCAATGTGATCATTACTCACCTGAATGGGATTTCAGAAAATATCTGGTCTCCCTTTTTTCAGTTTGTTAAATAGCCAGAATTGTGAGACTAAAATAATCTTCCATTGCAAATGCACAGTAACCTTTTTTCTCAGATCATAAAGATGTTTGGTCTACCTACATATTTATTAACACGATAGTAAAAATTGTGAGAAAACGGATTCAATCTGTGCAGTTAAAATAATCTACATATTTTCAAAATGTCTACATGTATACTCAAGTATCAGAGGAGTAGCTGTGTTAGTCTGGATCTGTAGAAGCGACAAAGGGTCCTGTGGCACCTTATAGACTAACAGAGGTATTGGAGCATAAGCTTTCATGGGTGAATACCCACTTCATCGGATGTTTGCATCCGATGAAGTGGATATTCACCCACGAAAGCTTATGCTCCAATACCTCTGTTAGTCTATAAGGTGCCACAGGACCCTTTGTCGCTTCTAAATGTATACTGTATTTATGGAAAAGCCTGCAATAGTTGTTGCCATGTATACGTTTTTTAAAGGTTCTATAGTCATGTGTTCACAGTAGTCCATAATGATTGCTAAGGTGTTTTTCCAGGGTAGGGTATCTAGTAATTAATATGCATTTTAAAGCAGTAATTTATAGACAGTTTTAGAAGGCAGATGAACCCACCACTGTTTGGCCTTGCCTTGCCCATCTAAATGAGGGTTGTGAACCTGAAAAGTTGATGGTTCTTGTGACACAACTTCCCTCTCTATGAAGATTTTCAGTAAAATGAAGCAGTAAAAATGATTAGTGTTTCTTTTCAACACATGGTAAGAGGTGTTTATTTGCCTGCTGGAGTTACTGTGGTGTATATACATAGTGAAGTGGAGAGGACAATTAAGTGGTCCTATATGGTACCCAGTTAGTAGTGTGAGGCTATTTCAAAGAATATCATTACTGTTAAAATTAAAGGGATTCAGCAGAATGGAATTTAAATACTTATTCAAACCAACCATGCCATTGTAGCAAAACTACTCCAAGTACTTGGATTGTCTGGAAATACAGCTTCCTGATGTGGCATCCACTGTTAGGTACAGTCAATTAGTCATTGGGTCTTTTTAGGTCAAATCCTAAAGGTTTCAGGATGTGGCCCAATATTTTTCATGTTTTTCTTGCTCTCTTTTAGATTCTCTTATGTAGAGCCTCTTCTATTCCTAGCTCTTTTGAATTGTATTTCTCTCTTCTTGACCACTACTACAACTGTGTCCTAGCCATGGATCTGTTCTCCTACTACACCCCTAACCCTCTGATCATCAATGCTACCAATGAGAGAAATAGTCAGCTTTGCTTCAGATCAGCACCCTCTGATAATGAGCTTAAATGGCTGGACCTTCTAGGCCATGAGAGAAATTTGTCAGCCTCCCTTCAATTCTGAGTCACCAGCTATCAGGCTCTGATGGTGAAATATGACTTTACAAATTATAGTATATTATCCCATTTTATTGATTTGTTGCCTCAGGACAAGAGAGAGCAGTTTCAAGCTCTTATTACAGAGGGTCAGACCATCATGAAGGCTTCACTGCAGGCTTCTCTCGACACTGTGGATACAGCCTTCTGGCTACAGTTGTAGTCATGCATCAAGCCTCCTGGCTGCAGTCATCCAGCCTGCCCAGGAAGGTATGAAATGCCATGGAAGACCTGCCCTTCAAGGGCCTAAATGTTTAGAGGTGCCATGGACAGGTCTGTCCATTCGCTTAAGGATGCCAGGGTGACATTGCTATCTCTTGGCATATATACTCCATCTACACAGACGATATAGCAAGTGGCAGACAGCGCAATGCTCCCGCTGACCTCCAAAGACCAGTTGAACCACCCAGAAAGAGGCCCAGCTGTGTAAGAAAGGCCCACCTTTCATCATCGCATCTCAGTTGGCTACATGACAATTTTGACCCCTTGGTTAAGGATGACAAACTCTTCCCATAGGATCTTCAGCTGCATCAAACCTCCATCCGCCCCATGAAGACTGTCTTGCCAATTTCCTCCCTTCCTGGGAGCGTGTCACCTCACACAAATAGGTACTGGAAGTGATCTAAATAGGCTACTCCATCCAATTCAGCTCCATTCCCCTTCCCACCCTTTCTCCCCACCCCAGTTCAGGGACACTTCTCATGAGGGCCTCTTAAAATAGGTGACAAAATTCCTTCAGCAACTCTGGGTTATTGAACTCCCTCCCTTGGACTTCATCAGAAAGGGATTCTATTCCAGGTACTTCCTGGTCTCAAAGAAAAAAGGAGGCTGGAGATCAATTCTGGACCTTTGGACTCTAAACACTTTTATTCATGCACAGCATTTCAGGATGGTCACCCTAGCAGCAATCATTCTATCATTAAATCTTGGGGACAGATTCGTTGCCCTCAACCTCCATGATGCCTACTTTCATGTAGCCATAGGCCTAGAAGACCAGTGCTTCCTCAGATTTGTAGTGAGTACTGAAAACTATCCGTACTGTGTCCTTCCCTTCAGCCTATCAATTACCCTGAGGGGCATTAAGAAAGTCCTCACTATCCTCACAGTCCACCTGTAATGGTTGGGAATAATAGTCTTTCCATATTTGGACTACTGGCTTGGCAAGGGTCTTTCTTTCCTTGAGGTCCAGTCCACCACTAAGAAGGCCCTAGCTGTTTTCCAGTTGAGATTTTCATCTCAATATACTTTGACACCTGTGTGCAACACAGACTTTTTCAGGGCCACCCTAGACTCTGTGACAGCCAAAACATACCTACCCGTGGACTTATTTGCCACGATGTCCAGCATCATCTCCATACTGAAACAAAGGCCATGAACCACACTGAGGGTTTGCCTTCCTCTCCTGGGACACCGGTAAATTTTCTAAACCCCCATGGAAGGCTGCAGCCCCAGTACCTTCCTGGTTCAAGACAGTCTTCACCTTCAACAAACACAAATTGTTCAGAGGAGTATCAGTACTTCAGATGGCACTGGACTCCCTCCGTTGGAAGTCTGTGTGAGAATTCTTTCTTGTGTCCGCGTCCTGAACACATAATTACCATGGATGCCTCAGTTCTAGGCTGGGCTGCTCACCTCCAGGATCATGCAGCTCAAGGCAGATGGGCTTCTCATGAATAGTTTTTCACATCAATGTCCTCAAACTCTAAGTGGTCCATTATGCCTGCCTTCACTTACTATAAGGGCCAGTCAGTTAGAGTAACATTAGACATCTGAGTGGTCATTATCTATATAAACACCAAAGAGAAGCAAAATCCCTGTTCACATGCAAAGAGTCAGTAAAGATATGGAACTGGTGCACAGTGGCCATTCATTTAGCCCCACAATGGCTGAGACAGGTATGTTTCCTGACCCTGAGTTGTCTGTCACTGTCTGCTTCTTCACCTTTCTCTGATGGTGGGCATTCTGACCCGGGAATTGGACTCCATAACCAACCCCAACCTCTCATTGCTTCACCTCAAGGCCTGGCTCCTTGATGGTTCTTAGTACTGGAGCCAGGAGTCTTCTCTCAAAGTCCAGACAGTTCTGCTGAATGGCAGGAAAAACACCCCAATAAAGAACTACCTGCAGACATGGAAGGCAGTTCCTCAATGCACAGGAGGGTGCTGAGGAGGCAGATTCAATACAGAGCATGGAACAGCTTCACCAAAGGCCATGTCCACCCTGGAGGCGTGGGCTAAGAGTAAGAAATGTGTGAAGGAGGACCAGGTGGCTGCCTTACAAACGTTATTGATGGGTACCTTCCACAGGAGGGCTATGGGACTGGATTGAGCCCTAGAGGAATGAGGTACAACTTAGAGAAAAAGGAGAGGTGACTTACCTTGTACAGTAACTGCAGTTCTTCAAGATGTTTTGTCGCTGTGCATGATCTACCATCCACCCTCCTTTCCCTTCTGCTTCAGAGTCCTCCCATGCTCTGAAATTGAGAAGGAACTGGAGTGCATGGGTCCACTTCTCCCTAAATGTCCTCATACCAACGTAGGAGGAGGCTTACAGTGGAGAAAATCTCCAGTCAAGAGTGGACAGTTGTGCGTGTATGTGGAGCATGCATAGAGATAAAACATCCTGAAGAACTCAGTTACTGTATAAGGTAAGTAGCCTCTCCTTTCTGGCCCATGTCTAGAGAGTATGACTTACAGGCCTAAGAACAGCTCTGTGTGGGAAGAAACCTGCCCTTGAGTGCACCTTGCTTTATTTGCTTTCACTCCCACCATTACAAGGGCGTGGGGCGGGAGTGGGGGAGAAAAGAAGAAGAAAGGGATAGGATTTTGGTCTTCACATCTGTTTGTCACTTTCCCTTGCACACTGTTTGAATGGTGAGCCCCAAATGCTGAAAATAAATAATGAAAACTCCATTGCAGTGATGAGTGGATGCTTATGGATTTTAGGTGCTTAGGTGGGGTTTAGGAGAGACAAAAGTAAGCAGTTTTACAAAGAAATCCTCAATACGGTTCACAGGTATTTGCTTGTGAGAGGTAATGAAAGATGGCTGGAGGTAGGGCAATGTGTGATGTGGAATCCCAGTAAATCAGCGGGTACTTCTTGTTCAGAGCTGGCTGAATTTGCTTTCAGTAGTTCAGCATATCTTTGTTTATAAATCTAAATGGTATTGTGTTGTATTGTACTTTGCAGCATAATAAATTGTAACATTCAACATTAGCTGGTCAGGCTTCAGTGATAACAAAAGTTCAGCAGGCTGGTGGCACTCTGATCAATATTGCCTTCTATTTATAGTATTGTTACAAATGGAGGTTTTATTTAAATTAGACAATGCTGAAAAGCATATAGTAGATCAATAAACTAAAATACAGTAACAGATTTTAATTCGTGGCTGATACGCTGCTGCTCTTTTGTCACATGCATCCTTAATGTCCCCTAAACAACATCACATTTACTGTGCGCTGTTATGGACTGTTGCCTGGCAAAGACGTAGATGTTTTAAATAAGCAAGATTATAGTATTGTGTAATGAGAAGAAAAGGGCTTCTAAACAAAAAAAACATTTGTTTTGTTTTCTGTCCTAGTATTTAGCCAATCCATTTAACCTGATGAATACTGAGCATGCCATGTGCAGTCAGTGGCCTGATTCTGCTCTTGCTTTCATTTCTTTTACAACAGTGTGACTCCATTGAATGGCTGGGCATCAGTTCTGCAGAGAAGGACCTAGGGGTTACGGTGGACGAGACGCTGGATATGAGTCAACAGTGTGCCCTTGTTGTCAAGAAGGCTAACAGCATTTGGGGCTGTATAAGTAGCCCAGCAGATCGAGGGAACGTGATTGTTCCCCTCTATTTGACATTGGTGAGGCCACATCTGGAGTACTGTGTCCAGTTTTGGGCCCCACACTACAAAAAGGATGTGGAAAAATTGGAAAGACTCCAGTGGAGGGCAACAAAAATGATTAGGGGGCTGGAGCACATGACTTATGAGGAGAGGCTGATGGAACTGGGGTTGTTTAGTCTACAGAAGAGAAGAATGAGGGGAGATTTGATAGCTGCTGAAAAGGGGTTCCAAAGAGGATGGATCTAGACTGTTCTCAGTGTTAACAGATGACAGAACAAGGAGTAATGGTCTCAAGTTGCAGTGTGGGAGGTTTAGGTTGGATATTAGGAAAAACTTTTTCACTCGGAGGGTGGTGAAGCACTGGAACGGGTTACCTAGGGAGGTGGTGGAATCTCCTTCCTTAGAGGTTTTTAAGGTCAGGCTTGACAAAGCCCTGGCTGGGATGATTTAGTTGGGGATTGGTCCTGCTTTGAGCAGGGGGTTGGACTAGATGAGTTCCTGAGGTCCCTTCCAACTCTGATATTCTATGATTCTATTATATCAATGCAGGACATGTACCCGTTTTTATACCAGACTTTGGTCCATTGTATCAATCTCTGTTTTGCGGGGCAGCTAAAGCCACTAAGTTCAGTTTAGTGTGGAGATTTGAACTTCTACCAACATACAGTTAATTGTAATGTTTTCTCTTGAACTCTCAGGTTAAATTTAAATATGAGGCTAACTTGCAGATTATTGTGATTCCTTTTAGAATTTGGTTTCTATACTAACTTTTGAGCATTTAGTGGCATGAGGTAAATTGATCGAGTGCACCAGCTGAGTCGGAGAAAATGGAGATACAAAGGTGGGTGTCTACAGCATGCTAATGCACAGTAACTGTCAGCACCGCACCAGCACAACCTTTATGGCCTTGATCAATTAATGCAACCAATGAAGTCTCTGTACCATATCCAGACGTAATCAAGAAAAAAAATCAGAAAATCAAACTTGTCAGAAAAATCAGGGGAGGTGTTGCCTCACTGTAACCCTTTCAGTGATCTTCCCCAGCCCCCAAAAGGAAGGTTTGAGATGGGGGGATAATTAGTGAGATTGTCAGCACTCAAAGATCACTTTCTGAGCAAGGACTAACGACTGCTTCTTTGCAAGAAGTCTCATCCAACAGTCTCATCCAACAGCAGACTCAGAGATTTTAGGACCAGAAGGGACCTTTATGATCATATAGTTTGACCTTCTGCACAACACAAGCCAAATAACGTCGTGTGGTAATTTCTGCAGCAGGACCATAACTTCTGTTTGAGCAATAGCATATCTTAAGTACTAAGAGTCAGTACTCCATTGCTAGCCTTCAGTCAAGAAAAACACAGTTCTAAACTGCAGGGCATGAGCTGAAGTCCCCCGTCTCTAGGGTGACCAGATGTCCCGATTTTTTAGGGTTAGGGTTGAATAATTTGCAGATTATTCCACTTTGCTGGAAGATTCCTTTGCCTTGAGTTATCCTGATCTCAGGGTCAGTATGTTTTGCACATTGATTGCAGGGTTGTGTCTTGTGAAGTGCAGCTTTTCTTTCCTTCTCTCCTCACAGCTTCATGATTCCATACAAGTCTCACATTATTTTATTGTATTTTTTGGCTGTCACAGGGCTGTTCCCCCTTCTCTTTTACTGACTGCTGAGCCTGCTCTGCCTTCCCAGTATGTAAGTAACATTCACATCAAATAGAGAAGGAGGTAGATCAGGCTTTTGACTTCAGCTGTTGGCACAGCTGGAGGGGAGCTGTTCGCCAGCAGCAGGAAGCCCTGAAATCTCGTTCTATACGAATTTCGGTGGTTGGATTTTCCCAGACCAAAATAAATGAAAAAAGGGGACTCCACTTCATTTCAAGATTTTTTTTAAAAAGTCTTGACCTTCTATTCTCCAAGGGTCGTCTTCTTTCCCCCACTCCCCAGTAAAGCTGAGAACCTCCCTAAGAGACCTAAACCCTTCAGAGTGTAAAAATTGGAGAGATGATATCATAACTTTTCTGTTTTTTGTCATCACTCTCTTTTCTGGTTGGATGACAGCACTATGATCTAGAGAGAGATTGAAACAAGCATAGTTCTGGCTGTACTGTGCCCCATTTGGCACAGAATACTAGCATCATCTGAAATTAAGTTAATAGTTTTAATAGCATTTTTGAGACATTATCTTGCATATTAAAACTTAGCCAGGTATTAGGTAATTTAGATAATAAATTTTCTTCAAAGTGACCCATCATCTTAGTATTTATATTTTTTTCCCTAGAGGATGTAAGGTATAAAAGCAAGCTTTGTAGTTTTATATCTGTCAGCATGTCACATAAATATCTCAGTAACTACTGATCTTATCACCATAAAACTTCCATTTATACAGTTAGACATGTCATGTTGGTCAGCTGCACAAAAAGTTAAGCACATGCAATATTAAACTCCATCCCATGCCAGTTCCATTAGCCCACATCTTGAAGTTCTCTCTGCACACTATATTAAATGAGGGAGGGAGGGGGAAAGGAGAAGCATACAGCAAATTCAGACAAGAAAGACCTCATGTTGAGAATGAAAGAAATGATGAAGGATACTGAGGGAGATACTTGGGTTTTTAGCATTCTTCCAAATCAAAGGATCTGCTTTCTGTTTGATACGTGATTTTGATAGTTGTAATGACATCATATAGCTTATTTGAATGTACTTTTTGCTCTGTATTTTTTTTGCAAGAGTGTGCCAGCAACAATTGTTTACCACTTTTACATGTCAAAATTGGGCTGTGGCACACATTGCAAAAGAGTAGAGCAGACAAAAGTTTATCATTTGGAGTTACTTTCTGTAAGATTTGCCTAGTATTTGCTGTATTTTGCTGTCATTTAATAGCGCTTGTTTATATTTTAGTTTAGTTTTTTGGGTTTTAACTCAAACTTGCCAGGATTTTTTTTAAAGCACTATAAGCCGTTGTTTATCCGGAGTAAAGTTTGTCTGGAGTGAGATCTTAGAAATTGTGCAATCTATTAATCTGATTTATGTTAGAAAATTCTCATGAATACTGCAATTAATACTGATTACTACTCTTAAGTTCTGCTGCAGTTTATGTGGCAGGCTCAACAGGCAGAATCAGTATGTGGCTGCAAATCTCTTTCTTACTAAATTCTTTGCAAGACTAGATAGATTCAGGCAGGATGTTAAAGGACAGATTTGCACCAAAAAAAAGGGCAGAAGCACAAAATGTGTATGCAACTGTGCAGCTAGTTTGTGCAAGGAATCTGTTCATTTACATATGCAAATACGGTATAGCAGGATCCATTGAAAAGGTATGATTTGTCCACCATTACCACAGCTGTCTCCCATTTTATAGATGGAGGAAAACAATGCTGATTTTATATATCACAAGTGTGATAGATTTTGGCCAGTGATGACCACTTGTATTTACATGTGTTATTTGGATGCTGACCTGACCACTTGCATATGTAGATAATTTGCCACATGCATTTGCAGTAAATTGTGTAAATTAGGCATGCAATGCCCTGCATATTTTTTTCATGGGCGGGGGGGTCTTTTCCTTTGGCAAATCTGTCCTTAAATATTTCAGCATTCACAAACTTGACATCTTTGTGCTTCTCTTTACAGTTGTGTGGATTTGGCAGCCTAGCACATTATTTACTCTGAGAAATACAGGAGTAGAGTCATCTCTCATACTGTTCTTTTAGAAATTACATGAAGCTATTTTTTGGCAGTGCTGATAGCACAAAATCTCTCTCTTTCTGTTGTTAGTGGTACAAAATTGACTCTGCTATGGCATTCCCTATAGAAAACAGTGCATTAAAAATAATGGAGTTTGAATTTGAATGAGTGCAAGCATGTCACAATTGTAGGGCTAGTCCAACACTCACAATAAGTTATCTGTGATTCTGGAAACATCTGCAGTTTACAGAGGCACTTTTTCTTAATTCTCATTAACCCATCTAGAGAGAGCCCAGGTTCTCTCATTTTCAAAGCTGCATATAGTGGAGGTGCAAGCTGAATGTGCATATCGGAGTCCACCCTTTATGGAGTGGCCAAGACTGATCAAATACAAATGTTAGAGCCAACCTAATCATTTACCAGGGTACCAACCTGTAAGGGGAGGAAGGGAGAGGAGACTTTAGGTCCTCGGTTGTCTCCCCTTCTGCTAATCTGCTGCAGGGGAGATTCAATCAGCCCATGAGTTGCAAGTCTGCCTGGAGCACAGAACTGTGAGGCCTAAAGCAGCTACTTGCATTAGTTGTGTTTAAGACCAGCCCCCCCATACATGCCAACTCTCCCTCTTTAGGAAGGATGGTCCTTGTTTTTCAAGCAAAATATGTCCTATTTTGCCTCCCAAAAATCATAGTACAAAGTATTGTCCCCCCAAAATATCTCTCTTTATAGCTTTGTTCCATGGAGTGGTATGCCACCCATGCTGAAAGTCAGTGCACTACTGATCAATGAAATCACCAACTAAGGCAGTACAATGCAGACAGGAGGTAGGAGCACACCTTTTCGAGTATTCCGAGGTGATTAACCAAAAAATCTTTCCCTGCCACCAGCTTAGGAGTGGAGAAATTCCCATTTGCTTTTGAAGCCAGGAGAAGGGAAGAGCAGAACAAGAATAAGTAGTAGTGGAACTTGGGAGGTGGTTGAATTCTTCGGTATATTTTCTATCCTTCCTGGAATCATCTGCAACTCTCTGTGGCAGAGCTGAGGTTTTCCCCCAATCTGCATTTTGGCTTTTGCAGCAAGTAAACCTTTGTGATGATTAGGTCAGCCTGCTGGGGAATCAGGAACTGTGATCTTCTAGTATTTGTGAAGCTCAGAAGTTTGCAGATATTTTTGTATAGATTGAATCTTAAATGAAGGTCCCTTAAAGGTGCAACCATGAACATGTGTACCCTGACCAAAATTTCCAAGATTCTCTCAATTGCTGACACTTAACCAGGCTTTTTTTCCCCAGTGGCATATTACAAACTTTAATTTCTTAGTGTTGGAGGAAATGTTCTGCATCTCCTATCAGCTCCTAAATGAAAATTTAGAAATATATATATTTTATGTCTCCACATTTATTATCTGTAGGAAATTAAATGCCAACACTCCCCCCGCCCCCCCCCCACCCAAACAAACCTGAAAGTACTTGTCTTTGTGTAATGTTAAGGTTGTCAATTAAAACCAGAAAAAGGAAAGAAACACAAATGTTTTTCCCAACAGTAGAAAGGCAGCAATAGAAAGTAGCACCTATGTGCAATCTAGCCCAGTATCCTGTCTACCAACAGTGGACCATGCCAGGTGCTTCAAAGGGAATGAACAGAACAGGTAATCATCAAGTGATCCATCCCCTGTTGCCCATTCCCAGCTTCTGGTATCCTTTATTACCTGTCCACCCATGAAGAGTGCCTCTGTGTTTAAGTGCACCCCTGCAGACTTAGTCACATTCTGCTGCACGTGCCAAGTATGCAATTTTCAAGTGGTCATATCTTTGTTAACTCAAAACCAATTATTTACAAATCAAGCAACTACACTTCACTGTTCTTCACTGAAGACTGTGTCCATGACAAGTTTCAAATAATCAGCTGTTTTTCAGAGCCATGTTCAATTATATGCTGTTAGAATTTATCTTACAGTGAGAGAGACCTATTTCATTCACTCTTTCATAACTTAGACACTGAAATGTCCTCTGAAAAATCACCATACAAGGAAAGATTTGGCCTATAAGATTAATGTTTATGGAATCTATGAACAGGTGAAAACAGGGATTACAACTAAAACTGTTAAGCAACTTAAACTATAGCAGCCATGACCAAGGACTGCTATTAATGTGGGACTGTAGTGTGATGCACTATACTATTTTCCATATCTTATAAATGCTAGTATAAAAGAATCCTGTTAAAGATTGCCTCTATGAAAGGGTTAAATTGTCAGAATAAGTATGCAGTGAGAGAGAGAGAGACCGAGAGAGGGAGAGATGTTTTGTCCAAATATTGAGATTAAAAAATTATGTCTCTATGACCACGACTGGGGTAATGAGTCCTTTTGCAGTAGCCTTTTAGGGAAAACATAGACAGCTTAGTCTCTCAATGTGCCTGACCTGAAATGGTCATTAGTAAGGGTGTGAGTGTAGTTTACTGTCAGTGTTGAATTAGTTGTTGACTTCACAGTTGAGAAGGGCACGAAATAGTGCCAGTTTTTATATGCTATTGGTCAACAGGTCATAAAATTTTTTTGACTGAAAACACCAATAGATAGATACCATGGTGATGAGCAGAGTATAAAAACCTAGTTAGGTAGAATTCACTTTCTACAATCTACTAGACAACTGTCAACAATAAATTTTGTTCACTGCAGAACTACAGTGACTCCATTTCCCATCCATATCTATTACTGTGGTCAACTGAAATTGCCTAGGAATTTTGGAAACGTGACAATTGCAAAAGTTTTTTTTTTTCTCATCTAATTGACTCTACTCTTATTATGCAATGGCTATCTGAGAAACCTCCCATCTATGTGCTATCATGATAGAGGGGGCAGCTAGGGTACAAAAACAAATGCATTTAAATGTCTGTAGATTTAAATGTCCAGAGATGGTTGATTGAGCATTTTTAACAGAAGACCTTAGACACTGGAATGAGCTTCCTCCATGGTACTATTTTAGTCAAAGTCGCTGTTGACATTTAGGGCTCTCTTT
Source organism: Macrochelys suwanniensis (assembly GCA_033296515.1). Classification (NCBI taxonomy): domain Eukaryota; kingdom Metazoa; phylum Chordata; order Testudines; family Chelydridae; genus Macrochelys; species Macrochelys suwanniensis. The sequence goes on along the minus strand of CM065787.1, from coordinate 21,939,581 downwards.
TTAGGGCTTTGCTTGAGGGGAGTAGGTGGACTGCGAGGAGGAATTATTGGAGCTATCTTTTTTTCTTTGGCCTCTTGGAAAGGATAAAAATGTGTGTGTGGTTTGTAGTTTTGATTAAGTTTCACTTCCACATTTCAGGTTGTTCAGACATGAGACCCCAAGATCCCATGGGAAGTAAGTCTAAGGGGAAAAACAGTCAAGACAGTTGGCAGTTTTTCAAATAGACATTATTAGGGGCACAAGAGCAAACTATCCCACTGCGTAAGAAAGATAGGAAGTATGGCAAGGCACCCTATCCTGTCTTAACCAGGAGATCTTCAATGATCTGAACCTCAAAAAAGAGTCCTACAAAAAGTGGAAACTATGTCAAATTACAAAGGATGAATATAAACAAATAACAAAAGTATGTAGGGACATAATTAGAAAGGCGAAGGCACAAAACAAGATTAAACTAGCTAGAGACATAAAGGGTAACAAGAAAACGTTCTTCAAATACATTAGAAGCAAGAGGAAGACCAAGGACAGGGTAGGCCCGTTACTCAGTGGGGGGGGGGGGGAACAATAACAGAAAATGTGGAAATGGCAGAAGAGCTAAATGACGTTAAAAATTACTTTGACAGGTTAGATGTCTTCAACTCAGCTGGAAGTTATGGGTCTCTTACAGGAGTGGGTGGGTGACGTTCTGTGGCCTGCAATGTGCAGGAGGTCGGACTTGATGACCAGGATGGTCTTTTCTGGCAGAGACAACTCATAATTATTGATGGTGGGGAGACACAATTTAAAGGTTGCGGGGGGGGTGGCGGGCAGCAGGCATGTGACCACCCCATGCATCGCCTCTGGCCCCTTTGCCACTCCCCCTGTGTCTCCCATGGGCGCGGAGCAGGAGGTGATGGGAGAAGTGAGCAGTGGTAACTATGGCTGCGGGTGCATAAGGGATGGGACTCAGCGGGTTTCTCCATGCCCCCTCTGGTGGAGTTGTGCTGCCAGCCCCGTCTCTCTTCCCTGTTCTGGGCGCCTCCTAGTGGGGCTCAGTGGGAGCACTAGGTGGTGGTCCCTTTCCCAGGCACGTGCCCCTCAGCCGCACTCAGCCCGACTCCCACCCTGGCAGAAATCTGGGAGAGCGTGTGCCCCTCCCCACCACGTTGCCTCTGCTTTCTGGCCTTATAATCTATGAGTCTAAGGCTTGGTTCACACTAAGCCCCCAGTTCGAACTAAGATACGCAACTTCAGCTACGTTAATAATGTAGCTGAAGTCCAAGTTTCTTAGTTCGACCTAAAAGGTACTTACTGCGGGTCCACACGCAGCAGGCAGGCTCCCCCGTCGACTCCGCCTACTCCTCTCGCAGAGCAGGATTACTGGCATCGACGGCGAGCACTTCCGGGATCGATTTATCACGTCTAGACAAGACGCGATAAATCGATCCCAGAAGATCGATTGCTTGCCGCCGAACCAGCCGGTAAGTATGGACGTACCCTAACGCTGCAGCATCTCAAAGCCCCCAAGAGGAAATAGCTGGTTAGATGCAGCTGTTTTTTTCAGCCCCACTAAGAAAGTACAAAGAGGCCAGAATGTAAGTGAGACGCTACCTCTTTTGTTATCCATTTTAATTTTGGCAAAAGGGAAAGCCCTTATGATACTTTATTTTGTCCAGATTTTCCAAAGCTATTTTTGCAGCACTTAGTCAGTGAGAAGGCAGCAACAGGAGGAAGAAATAAAATGCACATTTTTAATTGTACTAAGATCAATGTAATGTAGCAGTAAATGTACTTACTTGTTTATATACAGTATACAAAATTGCTGGACTTAATTTCTGTAATATAACAATCAACTATTTCTGTAGTTTAAAATAAATACTCTTTCCATTAAATCTGACAGTTAAAAATATTCTTTAACATGGCTGCAAAATGTGCTCAAAGAAAAACAAACACTTTCCTTTAAATTAATTTTTTTGCTGCTGTTACTCCTCTCCCTTCTAGTGAGACAATAATAGAATTGTAATTTCTCAGTAGCTATTAACATAAATGGTCTAATATTGTGGTAAAGTAAAAGTAAAGTAACTTCCATTTACTTCCTATGCACGGCTACCCCTCTGATTCCTATGCATTCTTTTCTATCATGACACTGATTTTAAAACACAATATACATGCTCATATATTATGCTGATAAGCCCCATAGGAAAGTCTACACATAAAATAATGTAGGTAATTGTTAAAAGTTCAAGAATAGCCTTATTGGTGTGACTCATTCCTATTTATGAACACAGAGTTAAGCCTTACTGGTTTGACTCATCCCTGTTCATGAACACATCTTGAGCCAAATTTGAGTATTCACTGATTTTTCTCTCTCTGCTGCCAGTAGAGCTACTGAACAATAATTTTTAAAAAATTCCGTTGAAATAAGAATGTATTTGGTAATACTCAAGATTCTCCTGTGCATATATATTTAAGTAGGTTACTTGAATTACTATCCATTTTTAGTTAAGATAGTCATTGAGATCATTAATCATGATAAAACGATTAATTACATAAATATCTGATTTGCTGATTTTTCATGTTCAGTACTCCACAAGCATGTGGATTAGATGGGAAAGTACAAAACTTGCATTTTTACTCCTGTGCTATCTGAATAATGTATTTTATCCATTTGTCTATTTTGTTTATCCATCCATCCTCCCATGATATTTTTAAGGTGCCCATTACTGTGATATCTAAGAAACTAGCACAATGATTTAGTTAGCCCTAATCATGTCCAGCATTTTCCTTACTATATTTTATTTTCAGTCCTAGTCTCAAATTAAAAGTTTTATAAGCTTCTGGGATGGATAAAGGTGGTCAGTTAAGACTCTTCTTTTTCATGTGAATTTTTGTCTGTCTTTTTTTGTAACCAGGCAGGAAGGTTTGTGCTCTGGGATTTGATATCTTTGTTTTAGTGGTCCTAATGAAGAAAACTTCTATTTATTCAAGGTTCCTGATGCAAATACTTTGAAGGGAAGTTAGTTTTTTCCCCATGGGGATTTACACTTTAATTCTTCAACATCCTTTCAGAGTGTGCAAGAGAGAGAGACTTTAGCATGTTATAATAAAGTAGTTCATGGTACAATTAAAATGATGTAGTAAAGCAGTAACATGATATGCTGAATTTAAATAACTGAAGCTGATTAAGGGGGACATCAGAATTAAATGCTTGATGGAACTGACATAACAAATACAAGATGGCCACTCTATATTTAAGCCAAGATACTTTGTCAACCATTGATATTTTCCAGGCAAATTTGTTGATAGATGAAACATTTTTATAGACTTTCCATTCTTTCTTGTGGCCATCAGTTTTTAATTTAAACAGAAAACTGTTCTGTTTCATCATAAAAGATTGGTCTGTTACTTTTGGTGTGTAAATCAAGTGGACAGCAAAACATTCTTGAACTTGTTTTTTGAGGCATTTGTTGACAACAACAGGGAAAGAGATCACAGGGACCGCCAATAAGCGTGGACATCAATTATTTTTTAATTGTATAGGAGTACAGTACACTAATTAAAACTAGTATATCTTGCAATGCCAAAGGCAAAATTAATTATTAATTTTTATTAATATTCAGAAGTAGCACAAGGAATACATTAAAAAAGATTTTGTGCTTGTGACTGAGATCTTGTTTAGCTTTATATTTAAGCAAAAATGTTAAGTTAGCTAAATTTGAATAGTTAAGCATGCATATAAGAGATTATGTATTGAATAAGAAGGTGCTCTTTACAGTGATTATCCAGTGACAGAATATAAAATATAGGGAGAGATTATTTTAAAATCCTAATGCTTGCCTACGACTGTTTGACTTGACAAGTATAAATTCACAGATTATCTTGCTATAGTTACTGTGGATACGTTGTTTATTAAATTATGTATTTTAGTTAAAGCACCTCAAGTTCAATGCAATAATTCATCTGCAATCTTTTCTAGTATTTATCCAGCTCATCTGAACTGAAGATGTCCTGAGCAGGTTTAGCAAAGTTGATGTGACTCTGAACAAAAAGTTACCCATCTACTCAAGAGTAGGGTGAGCTTTTTGCTATTTGGAGTCCATCTACTACAGATCTATCCAAGGTAATTCAGAGACTGCCAGTCTGAATCAGCCCTAGAGGAGTGTATCAGAAAAGGGAAGCCTTTACATGCAAGTATTAGATGCTTTGACACACTTCAGAAGATATTCCTCCTTTCAACTGAGTTCCCTTTGACTCACCAGCACTGGTGACAGCCATTTCAATTTGTCTGCAAGCAAGAAGTCATCCAACAAGGAAAGATCAATTCTAAAGCATAGAATGTGAAATCCAGTTTACAAAACTTTCATGAAAAGTTTCTGTAAATATTTGTATTTATAAAGATGAACTGAGCTTGGAAGACTGCCTGACATAAAGAAGTCTTCTCAGGATGCTAGATTATGGCAAGATCTGTAGTGGGTGGCTCCTGAGGGACAGCTCTTTTCCTTGGGTTACTTAAATTGCTTCCTCCCTTCCTAGAGATGTGATTCAGGCCCTGCATTAGAATTGTGGTGGGAGTAGTTGTATATTAGCATGAGATTTCCATGCCAAAAAGTTTCAATACATTAGATCAGTTTGGGATCAGTATCTGAAATTTCAGATGCTTATTCAAACTGAACTGCTGAACCTTTTGAAGATTTGCCTGTCTCCACCTTTTACACAGCAAATGCATTGAGCCCTGCCTTTCGCATGTTAATGGACCTGGTTGTGCAACTTTCTATATTAATACACATACACAGTACAGAAATATCTACCTTTATTACTGCGGTTTGGTATTTGGGTAGGTAAAACCGAAGACTAATACCATGCTTAAGAGGATATCCATCAGTACTTACTCTAGCAGTTTAGTGCGAAGGCATATTGAGTGAAGATTTCATTTCACTATAACATCACAAGCTGCAGTGATAGCAATAAGCAAAACATAATTTATTCTCAAAACAAACTAAACAAGACACACATTCGTTTAGGGAAATACACAGAGCCCACATTTCATTTTGATACAGCAAGGCAAGCTACCAAAACAACCTTGTAATTCCACTTTTTCAGCCATACACTTTGTGTGAGAGCAGGTGCTTTCCCAACCTTCTCAAAAATAAGTTCACATACTGCGAAGGGTCAAATCTTGCCTTCTCCCTGCTTCAAGGGGTTCTTTTCCCTTGGCTGCTCAGTCCATGCCTTAGATCTGGGCTAGAGAGCCACTTCCACCTCCTCTATATCTCGATAAGTGTCACAGGCTGACACTGGCTCTTGAAGAAGGAGCAGGGCCCGTAGACCTGTGCCTGTTCACTGCCCCAGTTGGGTATAACAGAAGGCAATGGTGTCCTAATGAAGAAAAGCCTGGGTGAATCATGCTGGTAGTCAGTCAGCCAGGAAAGGCTCAGAGAGAGCAGACATGGGGCTTTCACTTCTATGGGAGTGACCGCCAGAGGCCTTTTGGGAGGACAGGCAGTATGGTCTGCAGAGAGAGACCTGGTGAGTCAGAGCCAGGGAGCTGCAAAAAGCAGAAGCAGTGGGAACTTCCTTGGAGAGACAGCCAGAGTACCCTGAGGGAGAAGGGGGAGTCAGTGGGAACCTTCTAAGGGAAAAGGGGCCTCAGGGGAGAAAGCCCTCGGTGGCAATGCTCAGTGAACAGAGCACAGAAGATTTCTGCAGGAAGCCTGAAAGCAGGAATAACTGGCAGGTGAAGGGGAAAATACCCTAGGAGCTGTCGCCCAGTGTGGGTTTGATTGTTTTGCTTAAGTTTCGGGAAATAAAGCAGCCTGGAAAGACATTCTGGGTGTGGCAGTGGGTCCTTTGTGAGCTGGGGAGAAGATCAACCTTATTATCACTAACCCACTGAATTATTATCCAGGAGGATCAACACCTGGTAATGGGATGTTTGAAGCAAACACTACCAGCCTGTTACAGTCTTGTTCTTCACGGAAGTCTCATCTTCCTGACTCATTACTAAACTTTAACATCATTCAGCTCTACCTCCTCTCCTCCCTGACAAAAGAAAATAGTTGCCTATCACAGTTTGAGGGGCCCCCACACTCACGTGCCTTGCTGTGGATTCTTTTGGCTCACTGTCATCGAAACCTGAGTGCCTCGGTGCTGGGAAGGAAAAGTGAAGTGTGGACTTAATTCCACGTGTTCATGTAAATGAGGGATTCAGCAAGGACAAACAATTGATTCAGGGGCTTGGTTCTGGAAATATATTGACTAAAGCTGTAAGCTCTTCAAGGCAAGGTCTTTACCTCCTGTGTATGTAGACAGCACCCAGGTATGTTGTGAGCACTACAACTAATAAATGAATTAATGTTGCTGGACCTTAGTAGAACACTATAGTCTGTTAAAAAGCAACAAAATGAAAACAAATATCCCAGAGAATATTCATCACTCCAAAGTCAGCTAACAAACGAGTGCAGAAAATTTCAGCTGCAATCATTCTAGGCAGTGTTATTCTCCTTAACTAAGTGCCAGGGGTTGGTGGCATATCCACACAAAAAATCAATGTTCCCAGAGGTTTTTAAAATATTCATTCAGAAAATGATTGCTAAGCCATTTGCTAAGTCTCAGCAAGGGAGTAAAGCTGAACACCTGGGTTGTCAATGCTATAATGGCATTTTGAGGGGAAACACCATCTCTCACTGGAAAAGGCCAAATACTGTATAAAAAATCCTTAGTCAAGGTACTGAGGCTAGTAGTAAGGATGAAAAGGCTAAACCAGTGCCATTTCTGACTCTTGCTGGATCATCTGAGGCTCTTTTCAGACATCTCAGAAACTCACCATGTTTACTGGTATTCCTCAGGGTGGAAATATTGGTTTGTAATATGAAAGAACATCGTGTTCTTCTAAAACCGGGCCAGTGTCTTTTTTGTGGCAAGTCACTATGCTTGAAATGTTGGCCATGAAGAGTCTATACATAGTGAATTAGCCATCTCATCTGTCTTGGAATAAGAACATTTTAAAGCTCATATATGGACTTATGTTGCTATTTAATACAGTGGGCATAAAATTCATGGCTGCAGCTGACCCCCATTAGATTTTAGCTTGTCGCATATTTCTCTTGAACAGTCAATTTCCAAAAATGCTTTAATCTGTGCATGGAAAAGCAATGCATGATCAGTGAGCCTCATTAGTGCATCATATGCTAGATGTATGGACCCATGTTTAACTGAATGAGTATGTGCTTTCTGCATATTGAGCAAGATCCCATGCTACCAGCTTTGTCCTGCTAAGCTCTAAACCAGGTGCTAATAGGAGACACGTAATAGTGTATATTAATAAGGAGAATGCCACACTGCAATCTGCCAGGCCCGGAGGTTTAAATGGGCACTTACACTTAATCCAAGGCTTGAAGATAATCAGACCAATATCAATGTAGAATGCAGTGTATGCTAAAGAATAGCAGCTATCTATAATATTACACCACTTTTACCATACCTTTCAAACTTGCTCACCAATTACTTCTACCATGAATACCGTGGTAATGAAAAATATCATTCAGTTACCAGTATTGTGCAAATATCTGAGCAAGTAGGGGTGGAACAAGACCAGAATAATCTTAAACTAGCTCCAGACAAATTGTGCTTGCTAAAATATAAACTCAAAAGGCTTAGATTTATTGGAATTCTACATATTCCATGCCCTCACAGACTTCTGCGAAAGGATCTATAGATGCCTATATTGGCAAGCACAAGATCAAAAAGATACAAGATATCCCTTTTAGCGCCTACTGGATTTTGTTGCTGATTTATTTAACATCCCATCCTACCCCAATTTGGGATGGTCACTTGGGAAGTGACTAGTGATAGGATAAGTAACCATCTTGATTCTATAACATTGTCTCCTTAGAAAAAAGGCTTGAAATTGAAACAAAAGGAGACAGTTAGCCAACTACTGGAAACCTAAAATCAAACTCAGCTCTGGAACAAGTGATTTTAATCAATGGAAAATATGCCTCCTTATGTCAGGTCTGAATTTCTGCTCTACATTTTAAGTTGTTCTCAGACTCTATTAATGGTCATTAGAGTATCTGAAACAGGAAGAATACCTGTATATGTTGGTAAAGAGTTGTTCCACAACTCTAAAGCAAAGTAGATTCCAAACTTCAACTGTAGTGTTCATAAAGTTATCATTTACCAGTAATTATCTCTGTCAGTATGTGTGGTAAATGTTTGCAACTGTTGAGGTTTAAACAATAATCACTGTGTATTGATCACTGAACATTTGTTCTTATAAACAAAATGATGGGGGTGATGTTATCATCTTCATCTCTCAACTGTCTCTTCCAATTCTACTCTGAAAAATTGCTGTGTAGACACAGCACTTTTCCTCAACAGATCACTTCCCTGTGTATGTGTGTATTCACCTATAACTGCTTGCATTAGCAACAAAATAAGTTTATACTAATTTTTACTCCTGTTTGCACTGCAGATACAACATGGCTATTAGAAAATGAGAGAGATTATATTCCTTCCATTTACAATCTGTTACACTTAAGCAACCCCCAGAGCATAGTTGGCCTTTAGAAATGTTAGGAATAGTGATGGTGAATGAGACGAGAAAACCCAGCTTGACTCTCAGAACCTAGGAAGGCTGAAGCTGCAGAGTTGCAATTAAAGCACACCTTTTTGCTTGTAAACTGAGTACATTTGATCAGGAGTCACTGAGGGACAATAAACATACAACATCATGATGGCATTTTTATAGCCTCCTTCTTCTAAGTAGAACTGCATTTTAAAGAGAGGCAACCAATGAAACTAAATACTGTATTTTCATGAAACATCATGGAGTGCAAAGGTGATGAACAAAGCAGTAACAGCTACAATGAACCACCAGAAGTAATAGCAAAAACTGTCTTCTACAGCATATGTACAGTTCAGGCCTTTTCTTCACACCTCAGAATGCAACAGGAATACCCATCAAGCTCAATCTGTTGCTATACTAGTGGAAATTTATTTCAAATGAGGAAATGCTTGCAGTTACCTGGGAAGATCTTTTCCGCTATTGGCAAGTGAGATCTCTGCTTTGGTCAGCTGTGACTTCAACTGTTGCTTTTCTCCTAACCTTTCCATCATCCAGGTGTATTAATGACACATCTTCAGTACTATGGGCAGTATTCTCACAGAATCCTCTGGGAAGTAATACAACCCAGTGATAAACACTTTCTTTTGGAAAAGAGCTATGAATTTGGAAAATTAGCTTCCAAATGCATAATCAATACGTGCCTCTCTAATTTACATTGAAAAGATAATGAGCTGGCCAGAGAGAGAGAGTGAAGGTGACTGAACATGTATTCCCAGTATTAAAAATAATAGTAATCCCTTTTCTTGTTCTCTCTCTTCTGTCCGAGCCCTTACAGCAATGATAGGTGATCCTGCCTAAATATGTGGCTGCTGGAAACTTTTAGTGTGCTCAGCTATTGATCTATCTGCAACATATATTCCTTGCTGGTCATATTACATATAGCGAGTCCAAAGGCAGCGTGTGTATGCATAAGATACAGAGAGCCAAGTATTTTTTTATTTTTTTCCCCATTGTTGTTCTTTTATCTTGTCCTCTCTTTTTGGAATGCTTTAATCCTTCATGATGCAGCACTGGGTGTTTCACCAAATGCTGATGAGACAATGCATGGAACAGCTCTTACAAAGTTGTTTTTCAGGTAAATTTTTGTGTGTACTGAATGCATGGCCAGTGCTTATCAGCGTATTGGACAGGATCTGGTTACCTGTGGGTATATCTTGTATTTTAAAGATACCTTCAAGATATTTCACAATACAATAATTTAGAAATAACCCCCAAAATAAACATAAATACATTTACAGCAGTGATTATGGAAAGTTTTTTAAATTATTTCCAATGGTTTGATTATACGAGCTCTATGCACACTGTCACTGAAAATGGCAGATGCTATATATTCAGTAACAAAAATGTGTCCTTTGCTTTGCAAATGGGTGTGCTGTTAATCATGGGCTTTGTATCTTTGCTTATTCTTACATGAGACTGCTTCTCTAAGCAGATTATTTAGAAGATTTGTTTTTATGAATCATTTTCAGAAGCTAGTGAGGCTTTGTTTCTTTCACTGGGAGAAAGTTAAGACCATTGAGGAATTTGTTCATACAGACTTTTTTTTCCCAAATGTGTGCAAATGCATTTATTGACCTGAAAGTCTTGCTTAAAAACAGTTCTCGGGCTATTATATCGTGTGCCGTGTGGACTTGCATAGAAACCAATGAATTTGTACCAGGCAGAACACTGAAGATATGCAAATCACGGAGGCTAGTGTTTTCTACACTCTCATCTTGATTACATCAAGAGCTCATAGCCATGAATAAGCTACAGTATCTAATAGTAAACTAAAAAGCATGTAGTAATAATGTTTGTACTGGGCAAACATAACACAGTATTGGCAGCCCCTTGAGTTAAAAAATCTTGACTCAGGTCTCAAAAAATTATAAAATTTGCTTTAAAATCTTGAGATTTAAACCAAAATGTGTCTGTCTCCTATTTGTTAATCTCAGGAGGAAGTTCCCATCCGTTCGGGTGGGAACAAATCTGTTGAAAATTCAACCTTAAGGGCACGCTATCCAGAACTCGTTGAAATAAAAAGACAGGCTGCCCACAGGCTGTTTGGACTCCACTTACTGTTTCCTATCCTCTAGGAAGTTGCCATTCCAGCCCTCTGCATCCCCTTCCCCATCATTTCCTTACTTATCTCCTCATCTTCCCTGCCCTTTCTCTGTTTCCTACTTGCACCTCCCTTTCCTTACTCCCATCGTTGTCTCTCACTCTGCTCTGCCACATTTCCTGTCCCATCTTCCTTCCTTACTGTTCTTTACATTACCTCTCCATTACCACACAATCCCTCTCCCCATCTGCATGGTCACCGTTCCTGACCCCTGTGACCTTCAGACACACTCCCGCCCTGCTCCCCTTCACCGGTTCCCTAGCCCACACATTTTTTCCTCCCTGTTTCCTTCCCACACATACCTTTCCCCGCAGTCTCATTCTCTGCACCTTCACATCCCCCCACCCACTATCTTCTCTCTGTCTCTCTTGCTTAGGCCTCAACCGGTGATTAGGGTCAACGATCTTATCTGAGGGCATTCTGGCTTCAGTTGTGCTCAAGAAAATGAGATGGTGCTCATCTTTATCAAGGACAGACTCACTACGCCTTGCAAGGGATGTAAAGAAATGGTGCCAATCCAAGTTGAGGGTAGCCTGTGATTGTGGTCCTGTTGAGAGCATTGGGGGAAGGTAGCCCTTTGTATTAAGGGCAAGAAATTATGAGACGGTTCCAACTTTCTCCTGATATCATGAGCAGTTTCAAAAGAAGGATCTCCAGCTGTAAGACTAATGGCAATTTTGTGTGAATTGGCAGCTCTATTAAAATGAAATGGTTCTAGGAATTTATTAAAGTTGAAATAAGCTGTTCACCCGCAGATGAATATCGCCTCCTACAAACTTGCAAGATTTTGCTCATAAGCTTTCTTACTGCTATTTTCCTATTCAGATGAGTGTATTCTTACGGCCAAAAAAAACCTCCGCTGAGTTAGTGTGCCGCTTTGATACGTGTAGGTAGTACATGGAGGTAGAATTCAGAAAAAGATGTCTGTGCCATAATTTTCTTATAAATGAGTGGGAGGAGAGGTGAAAGGGGAGAAAGACTGAGGCAGTTCTAGTGCTGCAGTTACTGCCTAATAGAATACAAATGAAAAAGTGTGTTGAGCATCAAAACCTAGATGGTTTTGCTGTTCAGCAATTTTTGGTTGCTCCGTTAACTAAACTGAGATAGCCAGGGCACAGCAGTTTACGTAGGCATGGTTACAAGTCTGTTGGGGAGAAATGCATCTGTAAAAAAGGCAAATTTACTCACTTGGTGGGTTCTTAATACAAAACTCTAGGTTCAGCCTCTCCAATATATTGCTACGAGAGATTAGTAAGTACATCGGTCCACACCCTGCCATTCATTTTTATGCAGTACTCTCCGCTGAGGTTAATTAATGAGGAGTTCTATATGTGGAAAGATGACAAGACATGGTCCATTGTTTAAAAACATATCTACGAAGCAATAAAGCAGTATGGTAGATTTAGCTATCACCTGCAATAATCATTACCAACAAAAAGGGACTGCTCCAACAATCTGTAGTTAGGCAAAGTTGTTATGTCATGAGAAGTTTTGCAAAATCAGCCCAAGTATTGGTGATTCATTGTTACTACAAAGCTAAACAGGGTGCTTGCAATGTATCTTGATGTGGCATTCATGAAGAATTAAAAGTTGAAGGGAACATGAACATGCAGAAATTAAGCCCCCAGATATAAAACCTATGCATATTATAATTAACAAGATTTTGATTTCCTAATTTTTCTAGGGTCTGAGGTTGGAAATCACCCAGAATTCCTAGGAGCGTGCTGCAAATTCAACACATTTCTGTTTATGGGCTTGATGCTACAAGCTGCTGATTGAAGAGGTATACAGGGAAACCATTTGTATTAAAGTGGCACCCAGGGGCCCTAATCAAGTTCAGGGCCCATTGTGGTAAGTGTGTTACAAACACAATAAAGGACAGTTTCTGCCCCAAATATCTTACAATCTAAATTGATAGTGCTGAGCATTCATCTACACAAAGAGGCTTCTATATAATGCAGAGGAATATGGCACAAGGAAACTTCTTTCTCTGGCTGCTGCAAGTGGGCAGAGGGGAAAGTGAGCATGACAGGGGGCATGACCATGGCACAATGACTTAAAAAGCAATCCTGTACTTACAAATGACATGCATAGTAGCCATTTTAAGTAGTTCATGATACACCTGCTGTCACCCTAGTGTCCTGTTTCATCTGAGTATACAGAAGAGTTGATATTAGGAGGAAGCAAGAGCAGAAGCTGTCATGAGGTGCCAGAGGTCATGAGGACAACATAGCAGCAAAACCTCCCAGGAAACAATATGGCTCCCAGTCAGCTGCTTAGTGCCTGGTGAAGTATGTGGGGCATGGTGTTCTGGCCAATGAGTCAGCCTGCAGTGCTCACTTCCCTAAATTCACTTCACCAATCTTGTATACCAAAGCACTATGCTCATCAGCACTACTGGACTCTCAGTGCTGTTCTCTCCCAACTCTTCCTGGCAATCTTGCTGGATCAAGTCCTGGATGAATAATTTTGCTCTCAGCCATTGAATAGCTGTGCTTTGAATAGGTAAAGCTGCTAACAGCTTGTGCGGTTCACATTTGTACTAAAATGCAGAGCATCCAAAATGTGTACTTATCTAAAGATTAGTTTCGAAATCTATAGGTCCAGGATTTTCAAAGGAGTCTAAAAGAGTTATGCACTCAATTCCTATTGAAATATAGAGGTCTTCTTTGCAAATGCCAGTCTCTCTCTCTTTCTTTATATAGAATAGGTATGTTTACAGTCGAAGCTGCAGGGTGCGATCTTTTCCAGCCAGAATCACAGCAGACTGTCCATCTCGTCCTCCATGCTCTTCCGGAGCATTTGGGAATTGCCTGCACTAAAAATACATTCAGCTATACTTGGATGAATAATCTCATGTGCTACAGCATCTGCACAATATGGTCTCCATATAAGGTAGAGACCACAATTAGGATTAGTGCTAGCAATTGAACTATATATAAATAGTTTTTATTAAGATATAATTTGAAAAGGTAACATGACTGACCACCAATTAGTATTTAAATTTAATGTTCAAAGGTTGCTTAGCTGACTTTCCAAATCAGGTAGCATTGTTTTTTCTCACGATTTTTTATTGTTGTGCAGTTTATTCTTTTCCTCATGGTATGTATCCCTTGTATCAGTTTTAGACTAAAATACTGCAAAAACAAAAAAGGTAATGACACTTCCCACACTATTTCAAAAGGTTTTTAAGTGGAAAAAGGTATTTAGTATTTTTAATAAGCATCTTCAATACTATTGAGTTGGTTTCTTTGTTCATATCACAAGATTAATTATGCTGTCAAGCACTTTCAAGGCCTGCTTAACAAAGATTCAGTGATATAATGGTTTGCTTCGCATTGCCTTTTTTCTGCATAGCAATCACAATCAGCATTAGACAATTTAAAACCCTTTCACAAGCCGGAAGTTCTGAAGAGCCTTTTAATCAACAAAAGTAATTTTGCAAACAACTAGATACAGCGTTTTTCATATTAACTAACTTGTGTTAAACTCTATATGCTATATTCATGAATCTCTGATTCTGGTAATGGATTATTCAGATTTGTAAGAGTTTAAAAGTGGGGAACACAATTAACAAAATACGCAATTTGCCCCCCATGAAAATTATAATGTCATATCACTCTCAAGCTTATTATAAACATGGTATCAGTACTTCACTGCAGTTTCATACATTTTAATTATTTCTTAATATGCTGTTCTTATCTAATCAGTTAAAATACTTTTGAAAACAATGCCCAGAGATTTTAATCTTGCCATTTTAAAACAGACTATTGCTTCTGTACGATACATTAAAAATCATATCAGTAATAATATACTGTGGGATTTTAAAATTAAAATTAAAATAGGAAAATCTATTTAGATGTTCTTAGAGGTAGATTTCTAGTTTGGGAAAGCTTTATGCAGCAGTTTTATAGCAACATAGCGTGATAAGCAAGATCACATGAGATTAAAATACCTCTTTGATGGAGGGATTATGAAAGCAAAAACACACTACACATTTGGCATGGGTTTTTTTTTTGTCAAACACATTTATAAATGACACTAACCTGTTAATGACACCTCTAAAACATTCATTTTTTTTAAACTGCTAGAAGCATTAATTTGTACCATTGCTGCATGTAGTAATTAGCAACTTCAGCAGTGATTTTTTCTGCCCTAAACCTCTTGTGTTTGACAATATTCCAACCAGAGAGAGGAGTGACCCTGGGATATAGTGCCACAGGACAAGTGGAGCAAATCCTGTCACAGGAAATAACAGGGTCAGAAGACATTGCTAATGAAGTCATAGCAACTGGTGTAAAGAGCCAATCAGAGAAGGCAACAATCTGTAAATGAGGATATAATTAGCAGGAAAAAATAACATACTTTGGTTGGATTCTAGGGGAGCCAGTAATGAAGGCAATGACTGGATATTGAGAGAAATTCCGAAAGATTAGAGCAAACATTGTGCAACAAAGAATACCTAATTAGCAAAAAAGTGAATATGCCTTAATTAGAAGAAAATATCTGATTGAAAGACAGAGTTGGCTTTTAATATGAATACAGTAATGAATGTCAGCCGAAATTCCCATTCTGAGAATGAAGAAAGTGCAGCTATCATCTGTTTTCTGCCTTTACCCTGTTGATAATAAATAGACTCCCTTGTAGTGTAAAAGGAGCATTGTAAATTCCATATCTACAGCATGATGTTAATGCTGTTAAAACAAAAAAAACTGAAAATATTTTAATGAGTTTTCACCCAGTTTACCGATTTACCAGTGGCTAACAGATCACTATAGACTAAACAGTGCAGTGTCTTTTAGGCTGGCATGTAGTGTTCTTAAGATGTGAAGGGGTAATTATTAAAAGGATTTCAGGAAAGCACACTGTGCAATAAGTGCTGATGCCTTGTCCCATGATCCTTGCTAAGAAAAATCCCCTGAAACAATAGGAGTTTAGCCTGAGTAAGGACCCACAATGTAGGGCCTTTGAATGTAAGTACTTAACTAGGAATATAACTATCCTTTTTCATTTGTTTTTGAATTTAGTGACTGATCCAAAGCTCATTAAATTCAAAGGAAAGGCTTCCATTGACTCTATAGGTTTTGGCTCAGGCCTTTAGTGAACAAAAAGCTGGGAATTTTATTAGTAAAAATTAAACATGTTATTATTCTGAATATAATAAACCTACATAGAAGAATCCTGTAGTAAATTGTGCTGGGGCAGTATATGTACAGTATTTATGGCTAGCAGTGATGAAATGTGTAATGTGCTACTTCTTATCATTTTATTACAATAGAAAAATCAGGACTCCAACTTGCTAATAATTTTTCACTTTTATAGACATTTAAATGGTATTATATTTCCTTCTTTTTTTTCAAAATGGTTTTAGGTTATTGATTGTCATTTATTTTTATTCTTGATATTTAATTGTTATAATTAGCAATCCATGTCATATTCCCAATCTTAAACGTATCTTGTCAATTTTATAGCATATTTATAGATTAATTTAAATGTGTGATTTAATTTATAACTGCATACCTTTGGTTTGTCTGTAACATTAAAACACTTATGGTACAGAATATTTTAATTAAAACTATTCATCAAAAAAAGTCCAGGTAGCATGCTTATCCTTGTTTGCAGTAGGGGGTTCTGGCAGTGAAAGCAAGCAAAATAATGGGTCAATTAAAAAAAAAATCTAAATATGGCATTTTCAAAGATCCAGTTGTTTAATTTAAGATAAAAGGAAGTGTTTGCCAATGGATTCCACAAATTAAATTATGATGTTTTTTCTTACAGCCATCAAGGCTGCTAATGCCCAGGCAAGCGCAGAAGTAAAACAAGACAAGAAATGGGCTTGAATTCTCCTGTGTGACATATCTCAGTTTGACACTCAGCATCTGCAGGAAACTGGGATACCATTTTCAGAGGGTTCTTCTTGAGAAATGATCTAGACTATTAATTTTTTATTAACTCTGGGAAGTTCAACCTGTATTAATAAAAATCCAAATATTTTACTTTTTTAGGCTGGAAGTGTTCTCATTTTTTTAATCAACTTTTTAGTGATATGTTTGATAACCCAAAAAATATTAGTTTGCTGTGCTAGCAAAAGATATATCACCACCATTGTGATCAAAATACTGCCTCTAGTGTTACTCAACCAAGCTTTTGCTGCAGCTCTCAGTTGACAGTAAGTCTGCCATTCTTTTACCATTTATTCTATTAATTCACTTTCCAGACCTGTCAGGTACCTTGAGAGTAAGAGAAATTTACTACAAAATATCAGTGTATTTCTGTACTTCCTTTAGCTAATGTATCTCCCACTGATGCTGTTTTAAATTAAGTAATGAAACAGTGTTGAAAGTTCTGACTAGATCTGATCACAAAACAGATTTTAAAAAATTAGCCACTTTAAAAAAAATAGAATCAGCTGACAACTTAATTGTTCGGCTTGTATGCAAATATTCTGACAATAATTTGCCAATGCTTCTGAATATAAATTCAGTAATGCATAATTATAACATTAATTGTTTCTTGTGCTTTAATTCTAGATTTCTGTCACAAAACAGATGGTTTAATCTTAATTCATGAAGAAATATAAAAAGTATTTACTAGTGTTATATTCAGTTAGCATTAAGCATATTCCAGTGCAGTACAGTATCATAATGATTATTTATATTAATCTACAGATTAGAGATACATGAGGTGGGCATAGCACATTGGCTTTTATGCTATTTAGCAATGCCTGTTGCAGTACTAACTGTATTCCCAGCAAGATCCATCTACCTGAAAGCTCTAGTTGTCAGATTATAGAATAAGGAAGTGGTTAGTGGTGTGTAGGACAGGTTCATCCTTATAAAATCTTCCATTAACAACATCATTTGCTTTTTAAAGCTACATTATAATGAAATTGAATAATTGAGTTTGAGAAGAGAGGAGGTGAGAGGATACTGGAAGGTTGGATTGGAATTTGGCCTGAATTGAAGGTCTTCATCAGGGAAAAATAGCTTTACAGTTACTAATGTGTGGTAATACTTTATTGACTAATGAATATACAGCTGCTTCTGACTGCTGTATTTTACTGTTGAAGACTGTAACAGCCTTGAAAGTATATTATTAGTATATGCTAAAGATATGTCTGTCGCATCTTGGGATCTTAAAATAGGTTCCAAGAGAGAAGTCAGGAGAAAGCAGGTTATGCACCCTCCCAGTGTCTTCTGGGGAAATAAGCCACGCACAGATAATAACAGTACAAACAAGTTGATGCTGCTATTTTTAAATAAGCTGTTGTTATTGACGAACAGAGGTTGCTGTAGGTGGGATATTGTTGATGACAAAAGCTTTGGAACAGGAGAATTGCTACTAATCCATGCACTGTTAATGAGAAACTCCTAAATTCAGAATTACGTAGTACTCTAAAATCATTTCCAATGTGTGTTATTTGATAGTTTTGTTGCTTTTCATACAGATCTCTTTTTTTTGTTTTTAAAAATCTTTATCCTTAGAATTCATATAACACTCTATCTTTGAATTAGAAGTACATGAAAATTACTAGGGAGGGTTAATAAACCTTTAAGTAGGAAAGAAACCTGACCACCTTTTGCAATAAATTTTTAATTATGGAAATAGGTCACACAACTTTCATTGACAAGTTATGTTGGGGCCCAATCAGGAAAAATATGCTAAGGAACCCTTAGGTATGTATGTGAGTGCAAAGAGCCTTGGAGTACTCTATCAAACAGAAGTTAGCCAGTGTGTGAAACCTTCTGTGTGGCCTAAAGCAGTTCTGTCTCTGGCTTCCTCCCACAATGGTCATATCCCAGTTCCCCTTTCCTGCTGACTATCCGACCTCTAGAAATGAAGTGAAGAAACCTATGCTGCCCTGTTTCTCCTTGTTTGGATTACTTGCTATAGGTAGGAATAATTTGGGGGCTCTTCATAGAGAGTTGAGACCATTTCCCAGTCCAAGTAGCTGCATGTGTATGAGAATGTTGATCACATGCACTTACCCAGGCTATGGTCACTCCCTATTTGAGTCAGATGCAGAGGATCTGTGATGTGCTCGCCCAGTAACTTCCATGAAGAGCCAGAATCTCGGCACCTATTTTCTGCCATGTATTCCTGCTACTGCTCTTTTTTTTTTTTTTTTTTTGTATTCACTACGTGCACATCTATAACTAGAATTTAGCCTTGATATAGCATTAGAATGATGCATACTCAGGCAGTTTTGCTTTACCAAAAATGATGAAAGTATGGATTTGCAATGATTTGAGTTTTGCTTTAAGTTTGGGAAGTAATTAAAGTAAATATCTCAATATAAAAATCATTGAAAATCCTTGTGTTTTACTTGGTTTTGCCTCCAAGCCATAAACCATGCAAAAATGTGAAATTTCCATAATTTTGATGGAAATCTATACAATAGCCTAGGTCAACTCAACATTGGGGTAGGTTTCTGAAAAGATTTGTGGATCTTAACAGATCCTTTAGCAAACCTGTTCTGCATTTCAGGTTTGTAATAAAATGCAAACTAGGTCAGATTTATATGGTTTCAGGTTTTGTTGCAAACATTTTACACAGCTCTAGCCATTATCCACGCTTGAATATCTTCTCTATCTGGTCATTTATGTGTCTAAAGCATCTGTTTAATATTTTACATTGCCTCGGAAAATATCTTTGTTGTCCAAATATAATCTGATCCTAACATTTTCATGAATAAAGTCTTCACTATTCTCTTCCTGTGTAGCTATGGACATGCATATACATTTTGTAAATGTAATTGATTAGAAATTGAATCTGAATTCCAGGTACTATGGAAATCATGTAATGGAAACTGTTCATCCAGAGAATGGGATACATTTTTTTAAGTGAATGAGGTTCTGAATGTTTTTTCTGTTTTTTAACAGGTGACATTCAGTATCTTGTATCCATCAATATTTCACTTGCAAAGTATCAAGTTAAGCATGTGCATAAGTGTTTGCCAGATCGTGGCCTAAAATAGTAAAAACTAAGTAGTTACTATAGTGATAGACAAGAAGGCTTATTGACCTCTGGAACTGTGAGAAGTTTGGAACATTCCCAGGTCTGTCCGCTCACATTAGTAATAGGACTTACCTCTTATATAGCACTCTATACCTATAGATCTCAAAGCACTTTACCAAGGAAGGCAAGTGTAATTATCATTATTTTATAGCTGGAGAAGATGAGGCAGAAGTAAGCAAGGTCACAAAGCAGGTCAATGGCAGAGCTTCCAGAGCTTATGATCTTTGCTGGTGGTTACAAAAAATAAGTAAAAAAATGAAAAAGTGTTTGGGTAAAATTGTAAATTCAGCACCACACATGCATATAGAAGCACTAGGAGAGGACAGTTGCTATTGTGGGATACTGCAGGCCTCCAAAAAGTCAGATATCTATGTCTAAGGTGCCTGTACTGACAGATGAGAAAAACAGGATGTGTTTCATCCCCAAATGGAATGTTTGACTCCTGCATACCAGGTCTTTAGATACTCCTGTCTGAAATTATTTTATTAGGAGTATATTTCATCAGCAAAATGTACTCCATATGTTTTCTAGAATAAACAATGCATGTGAATATGGTCAGATGCACAGTCATGTGATTTTAAGACATCTTTCAAGTAGTTCAGAGATCCAACTGGAAAATTCATTACCTAGTCACATCATATGAATTTGTTATACTGCCTGGAGGACTTTGGGCTCCTCAACCATCGAGGTAGTCTTTCATTTGTGTCAGATATAACAGGGGTCATTTTAATTTACTACGTACTTTGAGTGTAGTTAAATATATGTTACTCTCTCGCTCACGTGCACACAAGTGTGCAGTGGGTATATGTTACTAACACGTTACAAATATTCTTCATTCTCTTTCTCTTGTTTCAGAACCATTTGCAGATGCTGCTCATACAAAATATAAAGATACTGAAAATAGATGCAATGCATATTGATTGAGTAAATTGTGCTGGGCATCTCTATGACTGGGTGGGTTTCTTTTCCTTTAAAAGTCTAAATGGGGGCAAACATCCTTATTATTATATATATTGTAGGAGCTCTTAGAGACCACAAACAAGGTTGGGGCCCTATTTGTGCAAGGCACTGCATTCACACATAAAGTGAGATATCATCCCTGCCAGGAAGACGTCCTTATCTCAATAGACAACTGACACACTGTGGGAGAGAGGAAGTATCAAGATACTTACAATAACGTAAGTTGAACTGAGGCACAGAGAGAGTAAATGACTTCCCCGGGTCACACAGTAAGTCTGTGGTAGATCTAGGAATTGAACCCAGCCCTCCTGAGTCTGTGTTTTAGCCACATGGCCATCCTGTCTCTATGAAAATGTGATATAAATAAGAGTGACTGTGATATACTATATATTATAACTTGTTTATTCAGCATATATGAGCCATCTCTGTCTTACATGCTTCCATCCTCAGTGTCACTCCACACCTCCTCCTCTTCTTACTCTTATGCCGTCACCCCCTTTAGCTTCAATGTCCCCTCTCCCTTTGCTTTTCCTTCCATTTAATTTATGCCCTCCTAAGTAAACCTCCCACCCCCCAATATTGTTTTTGAACTAACATGATGATTGCTGCCATCTCTGTTCACTTGGCTTGTGTGTTCTACCCCTTCCCCACCCTGTGTCTGTATTGTCCATTTAGACTGTGAGCTCTTCAGGGCAAAGACTGTTTACTGTGTGTGTTTGTACAGTACCTAACACAATATGTTCCCATTCTTCATAGGTCCTTATGCAATAAACACAATAACGATAATAACTTACTAGTGTACAGCACTTGTGGGGGGCAAGGAGAGTCTGTGGGTGGAGTAGTAGAGGGGGTATGTACTGTTAGTTTTTCATTACTTTGCTTTTTGTGGTTTTGCAACAGGAATTGAATGTCTATGGGAATTGTAACTATTACATAAAAATACTTTGTACTGAATAAATAGGCTTGGAAAGATTAGATTTTTATTGGTAAATGTTGATAAACAATGATTTCACCACCCACATAAAGAGAGACAAAAATATTTCCGTCAATAATAATCAAAATTTACAAATAGGCAATGTAAGAGAAGTGCTGCTTGAGAACTTACCAGGTAGAACGTGTATCAAATGTGTTGTATAAGGCCGAGGTTAGTAGAGCTGGAGCAGGGGCTCCATTTAGAAAGCTTTAACTTGTTGAATCTTCAACGTCTACTGTCATTAAATAATTCTTGTCTGACTCTGCCCCACCATAATTTTGCATACTACGATGTGGATGGTTTTAAGACAAACCATTCACCACTAGATTGCTGCAGTAGTGGGGTCTGTTGTTTACTAAGTAATGATGATACACACCCATGACAAAGCTCTGTTGCCTCTATGAAAGATAAAAAATGCTAACCATTGATTTTCACTTGGGAAATATACTAACTGCTCCTTTATGGCAGTGCCTCTTCAAATCAGGAAATACCGGTGAACCAGCACATAGTGAATGGTTTGCGTTCTATGAAACCTCTTCTGCTATTTGTGGAAGCTCCAAGAAAAACCACATACCTGATTATTCTTGAGCAATTAGCACAAGGGTGGGAGAACTAAGGATGGCATATTTTTCAACATGCTCAGATTTCCCCAAGAAGGGTTTCAAGTTCCACTTTGAGCTTTTTTTTCGCTATTTATAATTTCCATTCAGACATAAGAAGAAGAAAAACAAACTTCTCATCTTCAGGCATGAGACTCAAGAGTTCTCCTCTTTCCATCACATGGAAATACTGAAGATGCTGTAAGATGATTACTGTTGACAATTATTTTTAAAATTTAATTCAAGGTGGATTTGTTTTTATAATATACCTATATGTGGAAAGGGAGCTTATACTTCTCTATTGACCTAAAACCAAAATTCTTCCTGAAGACATCCCCTAGTGAAATTGACTTGGCTGCACGAATAGGATGTTCCTTTAAACATAAAATGTACCAGAAAACCATCATGCCCACCTCCACCAATAAAGGACAGGACACTTGTCCTGAATGGACCACGCAAACAATTTCACATATGCTCTCAATCACAGACACATAACCTGTGATTGTAGAACTGAATGAGGCTCTTAGGGGCTTTGTTGGTGGCTCCTGTGGATTCCTCAGGTTTGAGCAGAGCTCCCTTTGCTGTGATTGGCCTCATGTGGAACAACAGGAATAATGATTGAAGGAGCACTCCTCATTCTGCCTGAAACACACAAGGCAACATGGAGACTGGAGCCACTGACATTCCTCACTGCCTGTGCAAGTATCTACAAGGAGGAGGAGGAAGATGAGCAGGGAAAGATCCCTTCTCTTGCTTTTCATCAGCCTGGACAGAAAGGGGAGGAGACGGGAGAGTAGATATTGGGCCAAATCTGGCCATATCTTAAGTGGCTAGAAATCCACTGAGGTCAACAGAATTGAAGTCACTTTCACAAGGACTGAATGAATTTGGCCCAGTATGTAAAATAGATATACAGAGAGCCACAAAACAATCATAGAGTTATATCTTGGCACCACATTGTAATGTATCTGCGGCTACTGTTACCGAATGTTGTGCTAATGGTCCAGAGTCACTAGCAGCAGTGATGACTCTAGGCCTGATCCTGCTGCCCCCATACAGGCAAAATGGTCACTGACTAAATGGGAGGAATGTGCGAATATAAAGACAGCTGAATTGGGCCCATAGCAGGCACAGT
Organism: Macrochelys suwanniensis; assembly: GCA_033296515.1. NCBI lineage: Eukaryota > Metazoa > Chordata > Testudines > Chelydridae > Macrochelys > Macrochelys suwanniensis. The sequence goes on along the minus strand of CM065787.1, from coordinate 21,916,193 downwards.
TTAGAATTGAAATGAGGATATGGTATTTCTGTCCACTTATCTGTCAACTCTGCTTTGCCTTAGGCACTAAAGATCAGGATTCCTTTTCTTATTTCATTACCATTTACTTGTTCAGTTTATTCCTGCAATTCACTTCACTGTTGATTTAAGAAACCCTACAAACTGCTGTTTTCTTTCAAGTTTTTGTTGCTGGGGATACCGGAACTGGTGTTTGGTTCTTTAAGTTACACTTATCAGCTTGTTTGTTTGTTTATTCAGAACCAAATAATACAGCAGAGAAAGGGACTCACCATATTTTCCTATTCCCATTACAGAGCTTATTTTATGAGTTTCCTTTAGAAATTATTGGCTCAAGGTGCAATAACACAGCTGTCATTGTTTCACAAGAGGGCTGTCATTGTTAGCTTGTATCTCCTCAAACACAGCTGCATTGCCATCAGTGGGTGTTCCCTTCTTTGACCCTACAACAGTACTTTTAATGTACTACTTTATTTTAAAATATTGCGTGATAATAAGCTGAAGAAAGTTGACCCCTGGTTCTTCTCCTACCAAGATATTTCCCTACTTCCACCTCATGAAAAGGGGTAATGTTGTTATATGCAATGCTGTTTAGTGGAGACCCTAAGGGCTGTATGATGATCCGTCTGTATTTCCAAATATGTGCTAAAGCAATCACTGCTTATGTTTTGCCCATATGCAGAGAGTACGTATTTAACTTGGTGCACAACACCTTAGAAGACTTTGTTGACTTTACTACTAAACTTTCACCCAGCTGAACCAATCTGATTCTCTTTGAAAATATTCATTAGGTTCTCATATATTATTTACTTAAAATATGATTAAAAGGTCAAATAAAAGATGCACATATGGCATAGTTCAACGCTTGTGCCACATAAACATTTTCTTATATTTATTTATAAAAAACCCCGCTCACCTTGCTTTGAAAAAATGTCACTGTAGCCATTGTGCAGCAGCTAGAAAGCTGATCAAGACCTTCAGCTCCAAACTTCCTTGAACTTTGGGAAACTCTGCACTGAATCTTATCTTAATGATTCAGGCCCATTTCCCGTTGCAGCTCCTCCACAATGGGTGAAATTCCAGCCCCACAGAAGTCAATGGCAAGGCTCCCATTGACTTCAGTGAAGCCAGGATTTCGCCTGCTATGTATTTAAAGGTGAGGAGATGTTTAATTGTTGTAGAATCCATTCTTTGACAGTTGAATTCTCACTTTTCTCTTCCTTTTCAGGTGTATTTTTCTGGCCAGTAATGAAAGGTAACCGTGAACTTAAAAAAACTGGCCCTAAATCCAGATCAGATTTTTATGTATTTACTTTCATTTATTTATGTATTCATTTATTTGCCTACCCCTGTTGTCATTTAGGTAGCACACCCTCAGCCTTCTCAAGAAACCTTATGAAATGATGCATTTTGCAGAGTACTTAGAAAGACGTCAACTTGGGCTATATTGTACCAGAAAGAGCAAGTTCCAGAGTATCAGAGACCGCACAGAGAACGTCCTGCCAGCTGCCGTCTTGCTTTTATGATGAGGAGGATCCAGCTTGAGTGCCTCTGGTGATCGCAGCTGTGGCAGTATGGCATGGGGAGAAAGGCTATCCCTCAGCTAGGCTGGTTCCAGGCCATTTAGTGCTTTATAGATCAATAGATAAGTATCTTTGAGGGTCTGGCCCTTTCTATGTGTGCATTCTGTGAGCATTTGAGCTGTTGAATTTTACTATCACCATTGCTTTGGAAAAGCAAACTTTAACCTCCAACATGCAAATATTCACTGAAATCAAATTTTACGTATTTCAAACTCATGTGTTTTGAAAGAAGACTCCCAATCCAGGGACAGAAACAATACCATCTAACTTAATCAACACAGCATGAATCTCTAAGTTTTAATGCCACATTGCTAGAATGCTAATCATGAATTGGGTAAATGCAAATAAATTCATGAATATTTTTGAATAATAGGTATATTTAATTATTATGTGATCCCTGGGTACACTGGGGCAAAGATAGTTTGTGATGTGGCCAATGTCATACAAGCCAGTGGCAAATATGTATCAAACCAAGATCGGATTCCTTGTCCCTGGCTCTGACAATTAGATAACAATATCTCCCTAATGTTGTGTTGTTTTTTTTAAACAACACAATCCTGGTCGCTGGAGGGAGGTCATGTCACAATCCTGGTCCCTGCAGGGAGGTCATGTCACCTTTTAAATATTCTGTTAGGATGGAAAGTAAAAAGTAAAAAACTCTCTCAAAATATCAGACAGTAAATAGCTCTGTTGGACCCAATTGACTAAGTAAAAGGAAATTCTGAAAGGGAATTTTGTTCCTCCACTCCCCTTGGGTTGGACATTTTTTGATGTGCTAATGCCATTCATAATGCTCAGTGTTGCTGAACTGCTTGTCCCTGAAGTAATTGTTTTTATAAATTTGGTTCCCTGTCCTGACTTTGACAAAGTTTTTCTATACTCCTAGGCAACTATCTTGCAACAGGATGAGGATTAACCATAGCTATTAGAGCTTGTCAAGAAAAGGATTCCTTGTCCTTCCTTCACTTGAAATGTTTTCTTCCTGGGGATTATGAGTTAATGCATCTGGAACTATATTAGCTCATCCAGGTTTGTGGTTTATCTGAAAGTTATATTCCAGTAATCACATATGCCATCTGGCTAAGGTTCCATTTGGATCATGTTTATCCATTAGCTGCTAAAAAAGATCTCTGGTCATTTATCATAGCGAATCTGAGATGGTCTAAATATGGGTGGAAGTGTCCAATTCCCCAAATTAGGGCTTGGCATTATTTTTCCATGGTACTGATGTTTTTTTCCAAAGTGGCTAAATATTTTTATGAGAATTATTCACGCTTTAGGTTTATTCCTCCTTTAATTCCTTGGTTATAAAAGCTACAGAACAGTATGATAAATTTTACTAAGTCACTATAGAAGGACCCCTTGCTAGGATTTCTTTCAGAGATCAAATGCTCCTTGTTATTCCATAGTTCACTTAAAAGAACAATCTTTGGTGACATTTAAATGGCAAAACTTTTATAAAAATAACTTGGAATAAATGTTTATTAAGACATGTTATTATCCTTTCAATTACAGCAAGTCATTCATAAACACTACTAAATCCTGATAATTATAGTTCTAGCTGCAGGGTTACTACCTTTACAGCCTTTATATAGACTTTATTTAGAGGACCAGTTGGGACATACACATGGAGCATACATGACTGCTAGAAAATGTTACTATTACAGATTTAATTCAGAATGGTGTTATGTTAGATTAAATAGTTGCTCATGAAACAAAATATTTATATGTTGTTTTACAGCTAAAAGCTCTATGATTTTAAGTAAATTCTTTAGTCCAGGATTCTCAAGGCTCAAGGCAATTTCCTCTCTATTTTAAGTATAATATGAAATATCAGGATCTTGCCTATTAGGGGGAAAAGAACATCTTTTCCTCAGCAATTTTCACTGAATAATGTAGCATATTCCTCAATTACCCTCTCTCTCCAAAGGGATCTTTGCCTTTCCTCATTTACAAGATTGCCTGGTAACTTGTCTGGTAAATTCCTTTTCTTTATCTGTTGCTCTGAAGTTTGAAAACTTCCAGTTTGAGTGGAGTGAATGTTGCTATCTTATAGTTATCAGCTATGGATTCTTGTCTTAAAAAATACATGTTAACACCTGTCAAGAGTTCCTTGCTCTGAACAATACTCTTCTGGAAAACAATTTGGATCACAATTTGTACAGGCCTTTCCTGGGCATCTTCTGTTAGAATGCCTTTCCATAAACACCTACCAAGAAGGGTTACTACGGAAACCAGAAACTGTGGTATCTCATAGCTGTCATTTGGCCTAAAATAAACAAAATGCATCTAGTTTTCCTTAGTTTTCCAAGGAAGCTGTTTCTTTTCATGGTTGCTCTGTTTTAAGTAATGCAGGTAGATGAAGTGGGCTAATTATGACATGATGGTTCTCTGTTTGGTAAGCCTGTGTCTGCAATTGTAGTGGGACCATAATGCTAGTGCTCCATCCTTAGACCATAGCTCTACTGTGCATGCCTCCTGCTATTCAGCTCCATACGGCATGGTGCTGGCAATTCTTATTGGTGATGTCTACTCCCTAAATGAATGCCTGCTTCCCCAAACATCTTCCGTGCTGTCTCCCAAACTGTATTCCATTCCCTGCCAATGTCCACACTTTAGTTAGTTTATTAAAATTAATTTATGATTAACATACATCATTGCATATGAGCTCAACAAGACTTCGACCTGCATCAGAATCCAAAGTTCCAACCCGCCACATCTAACTGTTGCCTGAAAGTGTGGCCAGGGAGAGCTGCTGACACAGTACTACTGTAATAATAATTGTTTCCATCTTGTAATGCTTCAAGTTTTACAGCAGCCTCTTTCAGTCTTTCCACTACTGTTTTATTAACTTCAATAGTCTTTGTCCCCAAATTTTTAGTGTTTAATTTCCCCTTAAAGCTCAGATTCTGCAGTGATAGAAAGCTTAGATAGAAAGAAATGGTTGTAATTGCTTTAATTGAAGGGTGAGCCAGTCTTTTACATTCGAACAGGTGTTGGTACTACTCTCGTATTTGCAAATGCACTTACTATTACATCCCCTAGGTTGGCATTATGACTTCTACAAATGATTAGCATTGTTCATGAAGTATGGCAGCATTCTTTAAAACAATGCAGGAGTGTTTGTTAAGCCAAAAGGGCATTCTGATAAAATGCTATGATGATCAGCCTCGAATTTGTTCCCCTCATCTGCTAGTCATTAGATAAGATTGGACTGAGGAAAGTCATTGACATTAGGCATTGGGTAGTTTATATTTTAAGCTGTTACTGTCTCTTGACAAGAACTTCAGTTTACTAGAAAATTTGGATACCATTTGGATTATAAATGGGGAGATTATTCCTTCTCTTAACATTTCATTCAGTTGATCCTCTTTCTAACATTTTTCGGTGGAGGTGAATCTGTCTGAGACATTTGGGCAATGGGATCATTATTACCAGTGTCAATATGGCATTTGATTAAACCAGCCTTACTAGGCTTATCATTAAAAATATGGGATTCTTGTTCCAAGGGTGTAATTAATTCCTGTTTTTCTGGGTCTCAAACATTTGTAGATTCTACCTGCATTTTAATGTTCGTGGGTTTTCTTTGGTTTTTATTTCAGCTTCAGTTAGATTTTTAAAAACTAGGAATACCTTGGATTTGCTCCACAGTATGTATACATTGTCTTTGTTCCATTTCTGTTATCAGCAGCTTCCTTTCAAGTGTAAGTATATTTACAGGATATAGTCATTAAAACTATTAGATATCGTTAAAAGCATCCAAAGGAGATTTTGCATATCAGTAATATTTTATTGTGTGTTCGAAATACTGGGACCTTTACTGCCCTCACATGCAGTGTAGGAAGGAATATGGAAGTGAAAATTGACCATCCCCAGATCTCTGCTAGGTCCCACATAAGCCCCTTGTAAGGCTTTGTGCTAGCCCTCCACTGTAGTCAGTTTCACCCACAAGGATTCGAAATGCATGCTTGGGTGGATATGTCCAGAAGTTCACAATTCATCGTAGTCTTTTGGGTCCCTGTTCAAACATGTTAGATGTATAAAATTTGGTGTGACCCTCAGCATTTTGAAGCATTGGTGGAGAGAGCCTCCCCTTTTTAGTCCCTCACAGCACTTGAAGAAATGTCCTTTCTCTTAAGGTCCTATGGCTTAGAAGCATGGTCCTTCCTCTTAAGGCCTCTGGGTGTGTGTTTCCTTTTACTCTTGCAAGTCTTCAGAATTTGGTGGCACCTTTTCCCCTGAAAATCTGCGATTCATTGTGGGATCTCCCTCTGAAAATGTGTCATTGCTGGTGAGTGTCGGTCTTCTGGAGGAGGATTCCCCAGTAAAATTTCATAACTGTTGGTGTTTGCCCCAAAGAACGCCTCATGGTTTTTATTTAAATATATTTTCAATTTCTAATCACCGCCATTATTTTGAAATGTCAAGCCATGAATGACTGCCCCTCCATCGTAACCCCCTGCAGAATGTCTGTGGCTCCATAGAGTAGTCAGTTTAATAATGAAATCAAAATTCATTATACTTGGATTAATTCCTCTTTCTCATTATTTCTTATTATTGTTAAGCATCCACACTGTTGTTGGCCTGTGTGAAGCACAAATAAACACTGTCCTTTCCCCAAGCAGCATTCAGTCTTAAGTGTCAGATGCTGCAACCTCTACTCATGTGAGTTGACTTTTATTACAGGAGCAACCTCATTGAAATCAATAGGACTACTCACATGAGTAAGGATTGCAAAATTTTAGCCTAAAGGCAGACAGACAGGAAAAGATCTGAAAGTGATATAAAGACACGGCTTTCTAGTACCTACCACATTGTTGATAAACGTGGAGGTATCTGCCTGCTGTCCTACTATTTACCCCCTGGGCACTACTATGTCTCTCTGTTCTGACTCCTAACTAGTGGCAGAACCCTTAGGGGTGGAACATCCAGAAATGCCGATAGAGCAATGTGCTGGACAAATGAGTAGCTTACAGGTAGGCACTGATCCTCACCTTTATTGGAGATTGTACCAATTATTTTTCTCATATTTTTCCCAGACTGAACATCTGCATATGCTCAATTCTGTTAAGTACCAGCATATTACTCTGGCTTTAATATATTTTTCCCCCTGTCTTTATTTTTTCAGTTTGTTCTTTAGTTATAGCCATTTTAATCTGAGCTCTGAATCATATATTGGCTCACCAAATTTTTGTAATGCTGCTTTTGATGTGCAGAATGTGGTAAGGCTAAAAAAAATAGTCATTTATAGATTCAGTAAACAGTGAGTTCACTCCTGGCCTTTCTGCACAAAGGCTGTCTACTTGGGAAACCCTATTAAAGACTTCTAGATGGCTAATACAGTCCCTCTGTGTGTTGGTACTACAGAAGGTCAAGGAACTCCTTTTAGTCAGTATTGAGATTCACTTTGTAGTGGCATTTCAAAAAGCCTGGAAGAGTTGCCCTATACTACACTCTCTTTCTAATCACTAATTTCAGGTCTCTTCAGGGGAATTAATTTCACAGCGTATGCTGTGTAAATAAAAAGTGGGGGGGGGGTGTAAATTAAGGCTTGACACAATAATTGCAAAATTGATATTTTACTTAAATCATTTTTTTAGAATGAACAGCAAAGAAAAATTCTAAAATTAAAAATCCAACAAAAACACATATTGAAAAAAAAATCAAACCATATTTAATAATTTAAATATCCAAGTTTTGCTTTACTTTGCCAGAAGTGGTTAACCCTTTGTTTGATTATTTGTTTTACATAAATGACACTGGGATATGACGCAGGACGTAGAGTCCTTGCAGTGGTGTCAAGCCTCCATGGACCCTGGGGAGCATAGCTCAGGAGGATCTCCTGCTACATCACTATGAGGGAGGGGTTTGGGTGTCTGGGTTACCCCTCCAGAAGGAAAGCAATGGGCACAGGGGATACTGTCACACTGAGGATGTATTAGGAGCTGCGAAGCAGTGTTGCAGCCTGAGGAAGAGGATTCTGTCCCCTTTGCGCCCTCTATCTCCCATGGACATCCCTCGTACCTAGATTTGTTTATTCAGGTTGTATGCTGGGGCAAGGATTTGCCCTATGGAGATATTTAACTGGGAAGACCTATAAATGCAAAGAAATTATAACTGAGCATATTTTTAATGGGGATGTTGTGAAGAGAGCAGAGAGACGGGACATCACAAGGTCCCTGTGCTAAAGGAATTTGTCCTGTGCTTGGTTTAATCTGGCCCTATTGATTAACAAGATATTGAATACATAACATGTACATCCAGTTTAGCAGCTTACCCCAGATAACAAGGCCTCCTTATTTTCCAGGGCAGGCTTCCAATTTTACACCTGGGTGCACAAATCAGCACTTAAGCACCTACAACTGGCATGTGGATGCCTAGGGGTAGGTCTACACTACACATTTATGTCAGTGCAGCTGCTCCACTGCAGCATGTCTGGTGAAGATGCTCTAAGCCGACAGGAGAGAGCTTTCCCGTCGGCTTAATAATCCCACCTCCGTGAGAGGCTGTAGCTATATCAGCAGGCAAAGCTGTCTACACGGGGGGCGGGGGGGGGGGAGGTCAGAATTTTTCTCACACCAACCCAACCCCCCCCGCCCCCCGAGCGACATAGTTATACCAAAGGAAGTGTGTAGTGCAGAACAAGCCTGAGTGCCTATTGGAATTTCCAGATACAGGAACAGGCACCCTGACTCATGCACAAGTTTGAAAATTGGACCCATAGTATCAGTCTTACCTCTTGGCTCATATCTACAGTATCTCAGGAATAGATAAAACAAAGCAAAAAATAAATGATAGCAATAAACCGCACTGGGCAAAGGGCTACCCTCAGATGCATGTGCAGAATTTCCAATGATCTCAATAGGATTTGTGTGAATATATCTGGGAGGTTGGCATTTGACTTGTATTTATACTTGGTACACAAGGCTCTGTTTATATATGCATACTATTGATGTGTAAAGGGGGGAGAATCTTTATGATGAATACAAAAATAAAATACTACTATTACAATCCCACCCCCTCATCCTCCCCAAACAACAACAAAAATCCCCCTATTCATGTGTCCTATTGTTAGTTAATGGTGTAGCATCCATAGCAGGCCCTACCATTTTAAGAATTGTCTTCTCAAAAATTGCTTTTGTTTTTACCTTATGCGAACCACATTTTATTAATCTCTGTTACCAAGAATTCAGAACTTGAAACGATACCAGAAACCTTGACAATATATTATGCTAGGGAGTGACAATTTAAAAAAAATCCAGTTCCAAGTGTAAGTTTAAAAATGTAACTAAAAGCCTTCATCAAAGTTTAAAGAGCTTCTTGCGCTTTTAGCATTTGCTTATTCTGATTTATTGACAATGACACACCTAGCAACAGTCATCTTTGCTGAACCAGTGGAGTAATGGACTTTAGAAAAAATGGGGAAAAACAAGGAGGTGCTGCACACAGGAGAGAGGCCGCTGATTACAGACCACTAATTTGTTATGCACTCCGGCAAATCAGCAGTGATTCATATGACAAATAAGGAGAAAAAATTAACAGCTGTCATGTTGTGATGTGTTAATTTCCTGACAGTCTCTGCACTGAAGCCAATTACTGATTTAAGGGCAGGGAGAGAGAGCCCTGTTCAAGCTTCTAATTAGGCTTCTTCAAGACTAAAAGGATAAAAGCAAAAATAAGAGCAAGAGAATGAAGCAGGTAGCCACAGCTTCATAAAGCACGCATGCTTTTAAAGCCCGAGTTAAACAGCTTTAAGCTTAAGTGTGTTTAAGATAAGAATTTAGAAACATTTATTCACTTTTATCCATGACCCCACGATTTAGTCTTTTGTGTAGTAATTGGGAAATACAGCAAGCCCTAGGGTTTACATTGTCCTCCTCATGCAGTAGTCCAGGCTCCTAGATGTAATCTACTAATAATACCTTTGTTTAGCAATGTCAACACCCATTCATCACTGAGCTTCAGACAAAAACTGTGTAGAGACATCAAAAAGTCCCATAGTTCCTGGGGGAGGGGGCGGTGAATACAGTAGCTATTTAGTTAACTTGAAGGATTCAGTTCTGTATCTCTGTCCTGATTCTGCAAAGTGCTGAGTTCCTTCCTATAAGAGAATAACTGACATCTGGCAGGATTGGGTCCAGTGTAAGGGATAAGCATAAACATCAGCTGTGCGGGAAAATGCTGAGATGGCAGGCAATTCAGAAACACATGGCAATCTTGGTGTGAAAAGAAATCAACTTACCCAGATAACTCAAAGCATTGTCACCAAAACTGTCACTGAAACAGGCCAACCACATCAGTTGTGAGAACAAATGTTTCAATAAAGCAGCTGAAATGTTAAGAAATATCTGATTTAATTTAAGGTAACACCTAAAAATGGGAATTCAGGTGCTCTATTTTTGTTTCACCCTTTAAACCTGTACCATCAAATTATTAACCTTCTGCAAAGAGCATTTTTTCCTCTTTTGGCATTTAGTCAGATGGAAGTGATATGCAAACATAAAACCGCAGAAATTAGTCACCAAAAAGAAGCATGGATTTCCTCCAAGGAGAATCAGTGATTTCATCCACATAATATTTTCCACTTTTTATTTCATTTTTAGGTGGTCATGTAGGGGCACTTTACAGGTGGTTACTGAAGTTCATTAGATTTTTCAGAACTCCCTTGTGCTTCCTAAAAGGCAATTATAGTAAAAGTTTTGAAAAAATTCACTTGAATGATAAAATGTGCAGCCATCTCTTATTTTTGCATTATATCCCTTTATTCAGATATAAAATACAAGTTTCTCTTGCTTCAGGAGTTCACAAAAAATAATAGGGCATTTTGGAGGAACAGGAGAACAATGACACCCCAAGAAATTCAGCAGTATATGTGAAGCAATTTCCAAACTCACCGAAAGTATACAGAAGGGGGAAAGGGCCTCAGAGCAGAAGCAGCTGAACGGAAAGTCCACGAGCCCTTCTGTCAGGAAGAGTTTTTCCTTTGATTTTAGTGGGAGTTGGGTAGGCCCTTAAAAAAAGAGCAGCTTCCTGCCGCTGACTTAGCCTGCATTTAGGCCCTGGTTCAGCCAGCAAAACACTGAAGCGTAACTTAAGTTAAGCACATGCTTAAGTGTTTAGCCAAATAGGGTAGGACGTGTTCTTAAAACTAATCATATGCTCAGGTGTTTTTCCAGACTATGGGCTGGGGACTTGCCCGTGTCCCTTTAGGACTACAGCGTGACAGCAGTACATTAGAGACTGGGCTAAGTGTGTCCTGTCCATCTTCTGTGTTGATGTGCTAGACATGAGAAGAGCTTCCCTGTGCTCTCTACCCCATCCCACTAGGCGTGATCACCCACTGATCTGAGACTGTGGTGAATGACCAGATGTGCTGACACAGTGTACAAGAGACTATGCTTACTAGGAACTCTACAGTCTACTCAGAGCAGCCCAAAGTATTTTCAAACTTACTGAGTACATTTCTGCCCCACCTTTATCATCCAACTCTGTTAAGCTTCCAGTTTTTGTTGGTCCCTCAACTAACTAAGACAGGCTTCTCTGTATCCTTTGTATCTTTCCTGATTTGGATGGAGAGAAGAAACCCCAAAAATGAATATCATGGGCTCTTAACCTTCTAAAGGAATATTCATATATTTTAAATGCAGAGGTGTTGCTGCTTTTAATAGATATCACTAATTTTAGTTTATTTCATTGCAAGTTGTAAGAGGTATGCTATAGTGAGAGACAAGAAGACCTTTCTGGTGTTGATTTTGCCTGTGACTTCACCCGTAAAAAGTAATTCAGTCGGTAGGCTTGCTCGGTCCTGATCTACTATCAATTCAATTGAAGTCTGCACTGAGCATATTACCTTTTTTTGGAAGGATAATTAAGTGAATTAAGCTTGTGCAATACTTATCTTATCACTGTCCAAGCTAGCCTGTGCTTTATTGATTTATAGTGCCCTTCATAAGCACAAAGATGCTCTACAGTATTTTATGCATAAGGAATATTTCAACCACCCCTGAAATGCAGCCACATCTGGAGTGGGAAATAACAGCAGTTTCACAAAGCATAGCAACATTGCTCAACAGCGGGGGTTTAAGGAAGAACAGTGAAGTATAATTTATCTACTATGGAAAAAGTATGAGGTAGCTGCATTTCAGTAGTGGTTGAAACATCCTTGTGCATACAGTATTGTAGAGAACCCAATCAGCTGCAGTTGCAAATGATAGATTGTAGATGTCTATCCTCTTTGAGGCTAAATCACATACAGTAGTCACCAGTTAAAAACCCATCATTTGCCAGCAGTCCACAGAGGTTTCTACGATAATATATTTTCCCCCCACCACCACACACACACACATACACACACATTGTTAGGTTAGGAAATACCTGTAGTATGTCACATATCATTGTGTGGGAACTGGTTGCAAATGCAGAACTTTTAAATGTTGTTCAGACATTTAAATGTCAGTCGTTTACTCTGGCAGTTGATTGTGCCTATAGGCAATTGCATGTGCAAAACAGAGACTGGGTTGAGAACACTTGAAGAACTCTTTTAAGAGTGTCTACTTCTGCCTGCACTAATAATAATGGGCCAAATCCTGAAGTCCTTACTTAGGCATAGATTGTGCTTTTTAAAGCAATCCAGAACTACCCCAGCCCCAGGAGAAGCATTCTGCCTCCTGGAGCTCCCAGGCATTCAGGGCCAGAATATCCATTACTACACCTCTTCATGATGCAGCATATTGGAGGAGACAGCCCTGTCCCCTTTTGGGTTCCACTGATCTCAGAGAAAGTAAGGAGGGGGCTGTTCATCCTGACCAAAAGGACTGCAACTGTGTCTGGGCCTTATGAAAGTCCTGCAAGGCATGAGGAAGGTTCCTTGTATACCCTCCCCAACTTTGACTTGTGCAAAGGCAAGGCACAGTCTGGCCCTTAGGACTTATTTAGGCCTAACACCAGCAAATCTGTCATTAAAGTCAATGGGAGTTTTGCCTGAGTCAGTACCAAGTGAAGACTTTGGTATTTGGCTGAACGTTTATATCAAATACATCCTTCCCCAAATTCATGAATTCCTGTTTTAAAAGTATATTGTCCATATCACTTTTTACTGCCCTTAGCCCCTGTCGCAAACTCTTACCATTAACACTCTCGGTCACAGATATCTGGAAATGTATTCTATCATCAGTAGTACTTTCAAGCTGACTCATATTCATAACCCACTCCAAGGTACCGGGATGAAGAGTATGGTCATGGGTTACTAAACACTGGATTTATAAAAAGTGAACGAAGAAATATGCTGCACTTAAAAGTATCAGAGCATGTTTTGCAGAGTGCTTGATCTCTTACATGTGGTCTTGTGCCATAGCCTGCATTAAAAGCAATTAATAATATCACCTTCTGTGTGTGAGGAGCACTAGTGGATTTCACCTGTTCTATATGTTTCACTTTCTTATGATGATGAATAAATTAATCCCATTAATACATAATTACCTTTAAGTTGAAAGGTGAAGTCTAACTTAACCAATTTATGGTTCTGTAGCTGGTTTAATGCGGATCATGTGATTTTAATTCTTTCCGTATGACCAGGTGACAAAAAAAAAAAGGAAAATGCACAGATTAATTTCATTCTTTAACCTTCCTAATGCATCTGCTTGCTTGCATCGAGTTGCAGACAGCAGATCATCACATGATTTATAGTAGTGACCGCTGCCTGCATCTCTCAGGCTAATGACACATACACTAAAGTCATTGATTTGTATGAATAGCCTCCGCTCTTCATTTATCACAATTTAATGTAAGAGTTTGCAATGCAGAAAAAAAATTTCACATGGGAAGCATGGACCCACAGGCCTGACCGCTAAGCTGTTATGAATCATTTGCAGCTTTTTAATATATAGACTGCTCTATTCCTGAAAATGCCCCATAAGGTCATATTTCTTTACAGAACATCACTACAATTAAACCCCAAAGTAGATGTTTTCAGATAAAGTACATATGAAGCATGACCAAGTGAACCCTTTGTTAACTCTCTCTCATCTTCTTAATGCTCCATACTAAACCAAATTTATCACTGGTGTAAACTGGGGAAATTCCATTGACTTCAGTGGAGATGTGCCTGGTTATATTAGTGGTGAATTTGGCCCATAAACTTTATTGATTTGCCTTTCAACTGCACTGAACTCTAATAAGAATACTGAGCTAAATCCAGAGAGGTGCTGAAGATCTCCCCAGATGTGGCCAACTATCTTTTTATAAGGCCCCTTTATAAAAATGCTACTGTATGTTAGTGATAATCTAAAATACCACAGCAATACTATTGTGAAATGTACTGTTTGGGACCATTGTAGTACAATTGTATTTTAATAGGAGCAATTTCCTAAAAAAACACACACAAAATAATTTCACATAACCATTAACCTTTTAATACAAACTGATGAAACCCATTCAATTCTAATCCCTATTTCAGTTTGCCACAAAAGATGCATGGCAGGTCAAATGCAAATACAAATTTAGGTTTTATAATATCTGAAACTTTACAAAATTTAACAACATATAACATTAATTGGAATGTTTCCATGAAACGTTAATTTTAGAAGATACAGTGATTTGGGTTGGAAATGGGAGTGCTACAATCCAAACATTGCAGTAGTGTTCTAATGTGTGAGGCACTGAACGTGAAATAAAGTAGACACTGATTATAAACAAAAGTAAAAGTGATCAGTCTGTTTTCATTATCCTAGATGAGAGAAATTCAAAATGGAATCTAATCATCTAACATGTTAATAACATAGGAAAGGAAATTTAGTTTCTTTTAAAATACACAATTTCTTACCTGACAAACTCTATTTAAGATTATGTAAATTTCAAAAATTGTGGGTCAGGCTCCCAAAAATCACAACTATTTTAAAAATGTAGAGATTAAAAAATAAATAAAGTCAGGATTTTTTAAAATTTGCTTTCTGTGTTTTGATCCTTTAGGGTTTCAAGCTTTTCTTGACAACCGCAAAGGCTAGAAACTTGCTTTAAAATGAAAGCTGAGAATCTTGCATAGTCACATGACTCCAAGAGCTGACACTTTAAGAAAAAACACCAGCTGTCCTGAGACTCGTGATAAAATGTTGGGAGCTGACAAAACTCTCATTTATTTTCCATTTGTTGTACATAATGCTGGGATAAGTGTTCAACTTTTTATTTTTTTTTAAATACCCATATTTAAGGCCTGTTTCTGACAGGGGCTGCACACGTGTGCCTATGAGAGAAGTCTCATAGTACGTGGGCTGGCTGCTGTGATTTGAGTTCCTCCACAGAATGAGACAGAGAGGCTGCTCTCCAGGGTCAACGTGCCACTGGAAGGCATTCAGGGAGAGGGCAGGGTTGGCTATAAGTCTACCACTGCTCCCTAAACTATCAGGGGACATGCATCCCCGCCGACTGAGGGCAAGAATGCTTTTATGTATTTATTTATATTTATAAAAGCCTCTATAGATGCCCTCCAGTGTGCTGGGTGCCCATCATGTGAAAATGAAACCACTAGCAATAACAATACAATAAAAAGGCTTGCTCACCCCAGCTTAACAACTATGATAAACCCCAATCTGGGGGAGCCATGCTGCCATTGTCAGCTTCTCCCCTCCACCACAGTGCAGGGTCTGAGGGCGTTAACGGCCAGTTGCATTTCCAGTGGGAAAGCTATGTGTTGTGGAGAGGAAGGAGCATGCCACAGAGAGTTGGCTGATGGTATACATCACAGCTCATTTGCATAGTGTAGCACATATGCTCTTACGCTTTGTCTTCTTGACATGTTAACTCTTCTTGCTGTAATTTGTGGGAGGGGGGGATGAGAAATGTGCTAGGCACCGCCCAGTACAGATAAAAGTTTGTGATCCTGAAAAACATGTCAGGCTCTCGCCTGGCTTTGAATTGCTTTTGAGATTCTATTCACTTTGAATAAGTGAGCAGGTGTCTGATATCACACATGTGTGAAGTAACATGAAATATCATACCCAATCCCTGTTTTTAAATAGGCAGTTCTATTTCTAAGTACATTTTCCAGCACTGGGGAAAATAATTCTATCTTAGATATTTATGTATGCAAATAAGATGTTGCAGGTTGTGATAGGTTATCTGCATTTTTAAGAATGCTTCTTGAAATGCTTGCCAGGAGGTTACAGCTATGCCATGTGATGTGGCAGTTGCTAATATACTGGAACTATACTTTTCTAGTGAGTGGCAGAGTAAACAGGTATATAAAATATGCATAAATGTCGGTGCATCTGTTAATACGTCCCTAGCAATAGAACAAAATTCACTTTTCTTCTAAAATTTTCTAACATTTCTCCCATCTGCTGTTAATATGTGTATAAGCAGCCTAATACATTACATATACATGCCACTAAACAAACAGTCTGTGTGATGTATTCAATACAGACTGAAAACATCTCAGTTTTGTATCTGAAAAATCAAATAGAAGGCTTTAAATACCTAAACAACTTATATTTTTAAACAGAGAGGTTATGGATTAATAAATAAATAATAACAACATAAAAGGTATGTTTCATTTTGGGATCTTAGTGCTATTTGAACATTAAGCTCACATTATGAGATAGATAAATATTATTATTATTTCAAATGGGTCAACTTGAGGCACAGAGAGGATCCTGCGGTGACTCTACAGAAATCATTGAAGAATCTAAAGGTAAAATCCTGGCCTCATTGAATTCAATGACAAAACTCCCAATGACATGAATGGGCCAGGATTTCAGTACAGGAGTGTAAGCTACCTCGCCCAGCTTTAATAAGACTGCTCACTTCTACTACTGAAAAGAATGATTATTCTGACACCCCAAATTCTTACCAGCTGCAATGTTGCTGTGTTGGAAACAGAATCAGCTGTTGTTCCTGAACAACATTCCAGAAATCCTGGAAAGGCTGATTGTCATTCCTCCAAGTTTTACTCTTCACAGGCAGTTCAGCTAATAGTGTCCTGCATTTAGGAGGAGTCAGCAGTTTGTATCATGTTTGCCTTAGTTAATCAATGTTTAACTTTTCTTTGTTTCCCCTTATTGTATTTCACACCATACCACACTGAGCACTGGCCTGTCTGAAAGCTGAAGGAAAAATCAAATGGTCATACTAAATACGTAAACAGCAGAGACAGAAATTTCTTTTCCTTTTAAATATTACTGGTTTCTGAATGATCCTTGCCAAATGATGCAGGAATCGAAATTTCGGCTGTATGTGTGGTGTTCCTTTGCAAGCATTACAAAGCTTTTCTATGGAAAGTATGCCCTTAAGAGGAGAGTAGGCTCGCGGAACTCCATCAGGCAGACTGCCAAGGAGCTAGGCAGGCAAGAAGCTGGGCAGGGTTCTGTCAGAACTTTGCCAACATACAATCATCTCCATGAAACATTTTGATGTTGATGAATCAGCACATTTTGACAACAAAGTGTTTTGTCAGAATATTTCTGACCAGCTCTAGTCAGGACTTTTGAGACACATAATAAAGCCCCCCAGTACTATGCTATCTCAGAGCTACAGTGCACCTAAGTAACCAATCACATGTAGGCCAATACAGCATATGATTATGTACAAAAATGCATTTAAATAGTGCTTAGGATCTGAGCTTTTGGCCTAGGCTGCATCTGAATTGTGCTCAGTACAGCTCAGGGGTGTCAAAAACAGAGAAGTGTCAAGGATGCTCTACTTTAAATAGGCTTCCAATGGCCTGCAAGGGCTGTCAGGAACTACCGGAGTGCAAGGATGCCCCTGGCAAGCCTCCTTTTCCTTAGCCCAGCCCATGTGCAGTGGCCCTACAAAGAGGGAATTCTTCCCTAGCTGGATCCACCACATTTATGGATGCTTTTCACC
Organism: Macrochelys suwanniensis; assembly: GCA_033296515.1. Taxonomy (NCBI): domain Eukaryota; kingdom Metazoa; phylum Chordata; order Testudines; family Chelydridae; genus Macrochelys; species Macrochelys suwanniensis. Next base: position 21,898,737 of record CM065787.1, on the reverse strand, counting down.
CGTGACCTGGTGCAAAGCAGCTGCTACACAGCAAAGAGTGTGGGTCTTAGTTTATGCCGTCGTAAGTACAATGCGGCAGCTACATGAGACAAGGCTGAAGGAAAAGGCCTATTGAAGCTAATGCTGACACTATATTAATTCAAGCTGCTGGGGAGGAAATAGAATCATAACACTGTAGCACTCCCCTGTAATTTCTGTTGAATAAGATAAACTTCATTTTCTATTGTGAATTGTAGTACAGTGTTATTGTCACCTTCCATATCAGAGATGGCAGCAATTCAAGATGGTTATGTGACTCTTCATACTATTATATATTGTAGTTCTGTAATATGTGTGTTTAAATATTGACTTATTCGTGGGGTTAAAGTCTGATGAAAGGCGCATTGCATAAACAAGGAAACATTAAATCTGTTTATAAATTTTGAATATTTTGGGATCTTAGATGAAAAGCACTTTATCATATAAGCCCATATCCTGCAGACATGCATGCAAGCAATCTTACCCACATGAATAATCCCTTTGAGTTCATATGCGTAACGTTGCTCTTGTATACATTTGCAGAATAGGGGCTTAAGTGTCAGTCATTATTATTAATAATAATAATTAGGATAATAGACATGTTAAGTACAGGATTGTCAATCTTAACTTTGAATTTCCTGTGTTTTGGTGTTTGTTTATCTTTGGCATTTACCAAGCGCCTATCAACTTGGTATCTAAGCTCCAAGAGACCATTAGCAAGATAATATTTGTAAGTGTAGTTTCATTTCAAAAATATATTTTGTAAAGTTACACAATGCATATTGTTTAACCAGGAGATTGGAAATTTTGCCTTTTCATCAGTTGTGGTCTCTAGGGTACATCTGTCTTGACTGTCTCTCCTGAGAACAAACACTAGAGGGTTTGGAGCTATGTTAATTATTTGAGACCTTTAAAACCCCTATTATTTACTTGGTAAAATATGTATTTTCATTAGATAATTATTTTGTATTTTTCCCCTTCTTCTGGGTTTCTCATAGTATTTACATTATTCATGTCAAAGGTGCTCATTACTGTAGTGTTTGGGTACCAATGGTTCCTTCGAGCAAGGGTTTAAAAAGATAGGAAAGAAAATTGGCCATGCTTCAGCAAGGCACCTGAGCACGTCTAATATTAAGCATGTCAGTATAGCCTTAGCATCTCATTCCTTCCCTAATCTTTCCACTGGACCAGCCCACAACACATGTGATTCCCTCCCTGTAATACACCTGGGAATTTGCTGAAAACTGACAATTCAACTCCTCATTGCCAGCCCCTCTTGTTGCTTGCAGACATCTACTCCAGCTCCCTGCCAGTTCTTAAGAGCTACATGTAAAGAAGCCATTAGATGTGCACAACAAGAAGTTTTATTGGTCCTACAAAACTCAGGAACCATGCTACATATTATTAAGTGCCCTCTGTTGGCACCTTTATATATCAGCTATCTACTGATATATATACAACATTTCTTGTCCAGAGCACTCCTGTAATAGTTCTGTATAGTACAGACCGTTCTGTTATATGCAGCAAATAGTTGCATAGGATGGAATTTTTTTCTTTTACTTTAAAAAACAACCACCATGAAATTCCATGCAAAAATGAAATTAAAAGAAACATAATGGGCCAGATTCTCTAATCAGATCTGGCTGGAAACTAGGGTTGCCAGGTGTCCAGTTTTCAACTGGAACGCCCAGGGACCCTTTTGGCTGACCAGACTGTTAAAAGTCCGGATGGTGGTACAGCGGGACTAAAACAGGCTCCCTGCCTGCTCTAGCTCCGTGCAGCTCCCGGAAACAGCCGCTATGTTCCTGTGCCCCCCTAGGCGCAGGGCCAGCCAGGGAAGAACTGCAGCCAATGGGAGCTGTGGGGGCGGCACCTGCAGGCGAGGGCAGTTGCAATTGGCCAACAGCAAACTGGGAACATTTCAACATGGAATATACAGTCCGTGCCCCCACGGAGCTTACAATCTAAGTACAAGACATGAGATGACAAATTGACACAGACAGGCAGTGGAAGCACAAGGAAACAATGAGACAGTATTGGTCAGCATGACAGGCTGTGTTCTTTGCACTTCAGCAGCATAGCCCGATGTTTCCCCAAACAGTGGGTTGCAGAAAGGGTCTTTGTGGGTCATGCGTGCCCCAAAGGCTCTCCCCCTCCCGTTCTCCTGCGCTCTCACTTCGCCTGTGCAGCAACAGCATGGAGGAAGTGGCCAGAGCCACTGAGCACTCAGTCTTCAGCCTCTCCCCACCCCACACATACCCTGGAGATGCTCTCTCCAAATTGCTGCTGCTACCTGCTGCCCAGAGGCAGTGAAAGCAGGAGGGGCAGGGAGGGGGTGCACCTGGGGCAGGCAGACTGCTGACTGCTCCCTGACTCTGACCACTTCCTCCACACTGCTGCTGTTGCCCAGATCCCACTTGTCTCTTCCCCTGGGCAGCAGGTGGCAGCTTGGGAAGCAGGATCTGGGCAGCACAGGAAGTGCAGAGGAAGTGGCCATAGACAGTCACCAGCCTGGTAGGGATCATGGCCTGGCTGTGGGGGGAGAGGGGCTGGCTGGGGATGCAGGAGAGGGCAGGGGTGGAAGAGTGAGAGCAAGGGTGCTGGAGGGAGCTGAGCAGGGGGGCTGGGGCCTAGGCCAGGCTGGGAAGGGGAGGGAGGAGCACGTGGCTGTAGGGCTGGGAAGGGGAGGAGGAAGGGGAGCAAGGGTAATGGTGGGTCACCCGAAAGACAAAATGATGTTGGTGGGAGGCCTTAGTAAAAGTTTGAGAACCACTGGCCCACCCACAGTCTAGTTTTTTGTAGGTTTCTGGCACAGGAGAGTCTTGAGGAGGATTTGAAGGTGGATAGTGAGCTAGCTTTGCAGATGTTTATGGGGAGCTACTCCCAAGCATGGGGGGTAGCAGAGGAGAAAGCATAAAGGTCCTTGTTTGAAAATCTAACAAGTGGACAATGGGGGCTGGCATCATGGGCCAGTCAGAGATGTGCATCAATAGCTTGATAGTGAATGAGAGAGGAGAAGTAGGGTGGGGATTGGCTGTGTAGGTCTTGAAAGTGAAGATAAGCATGTGATAGAGAAGGGGGAGTCAGTGGAGGGATTCAAAGAGAAGTGGTGATGAGGCCAAAGTGACTGGCTCCAGGATCTGCTTCTGCCACCTCTGTGCCCTTCAGAGTGTCAAGTGCAGCTGGGGGCAGGAAGAGGATGTGCCAGAGCTCCATTCCATTGTGCTTCTCTTCACAGGCACAGGGTCCATTAAGGATCCTGCATTAATGGAGTAAGTTATAGCTCCTAGGAAGCAGCGCTAACTCCTCCTCAGTGCTCGTGCTGGCCTGAGAATTGAAAAGTAAGAACTGGCTCCCTGACGCTCTTCCTGCATCTAGCAGAACTCAGGCGTAGGAGAGAATCAAACCCCAAGGCTGCTAAATGAAGCATTCAATAGCAAAGATGTTTAAAAAATTCCTTTTGTAAGAAATTTTGACATTTCAAAATCCATTCTGAATCTGAATGAAAAGTCACAATACAAGGTTTTTGGTTGTTGTTGTTTTGTTTTTGGCTGGAGGGAGAGGCGGGAGGAGGTTGGAAAACAATACATTTCCAAAAAGTTTCTGATTAGAAATTTCAAACTGAAAATTTCAAATGCCAACATATTCATTTCAACAAAACCATATTTTATGACTGGGAAAATTTTTGACCAGCTCTAATCAGTAATAAGCAAATAATGAAGTTAAAGTTGCCTGTGCATATACATTATGTTGCAAGTCCCAATCTTGGAAAGAAATAGCAAACCTTAAATTTACACATATAAGTCTCCCAATGGACAATATAAACTCTTGCCTGACTTTTTGCAGGATCAGAGTCTAAATCATATTTCATAGCCTGAAAAGGGACATATTAAGGTTGCACAGGCAACCTAACTTTGCCAATTCCATAATGAAACACTTAGGTACCAATTCCAAAAAGCCTTACCTACATGCCTAACTTTTATGGAATTACTCATGTACCTGAGTCTTTTCAGGATCAAGGTTTTTTACTACAGGGTTACATCCTATTTCTTAAATAATACAATATAAAATCAACATTTTTCTAAATCTTCACATATACATATGCAGCACATTGCAATATTTGTTACTCTGTGCTAGATGCTTTACATTAATGAAACACTTAAGTTTTCTTCTTTTATATATAATTGGAAAAAGTACAATAGAACTCTTACTCCTACTATCAACTATCTCAAAACTTACGTTTGTAATAAATGTCACATTTATATTAATAATATAGACTAAACTGAAAAGTCTAAACTCAAAATAACTAAATATTCACAATTATTTTCACAAACAAAATGTTCAAGTTCAGTTCACTGTCATGGTTGAAGTCATAATATTTTTTGTTCACCCTTATGGAGACAACTACTGTGTGCTTGTGAAAATGTTTGGAAATCTGAATACTGTTGCAAATTTTAAAAGTCCAAAAAGTCCCTTATTCATTACTTACTATTAGCTATTTGTTCTCTAATTTAAAAAGTTGCATTCATTCAATCAGCGACCAGAAATAGTTTCACATTACTTAAGCGACCAGTTGTGCTGCATAAAGAGTGAATAGAGAATTCTCAAAGTGAAGCAACAAAAGGTTAAAATTGTTCTTCCAAACTATTCCACAAATACTTAAAAATATTGAATATATTAACTTGGGAAGAGAAAAATGGGCTAAATTGACAACAAAAGTTATTCACCATAATTAATTTGATCTGCTCTAATCATGGCTTTTTAAACCTAAACTTCATAAAACAGATTCAAAACCATTTTGCGCTCCTTTTTAAAACCCATGATCTGTGTGTTCTGCTTGCAAAAAATAAAAGTAAAAATTCCAATCTGTTGCAATATTGAAAGATTTTACTGGAGTGTTTGGGCAAATGCTGCAGGAATGATTAACATTGTGAAACAGTATCAGTTGTGGTTATAGGGGCCACTCATGAGATGATCTGAAGATTTGGAATTCCAGTGAGTCAGGAAGTACTTAATACAGCAAAAAAGAGAGAATAACAGAAAATACAAAAAAGGGGGAGGATGTTCTGGAATCTAGAGAGTAGTACAGGAAGGAACTGATTGGCATCTGATCCGTTGATCTCTTAGAGAAGTCAGTGGAGACAGATGGGAAGAAGTACTGTAGAGATGTATAAAAAACCAAAGGGTAAAGTTAATCAGCCATACAATACCAAAACTGCCACACAATCAAAATCTGTCAAAACACAGCCAGTTTCCCTGGGCAGTTAGTAATGCCACCACATATACAGTTTGCTTTTGCTATAGATGCCTGTATACTCAGGCAAAATTATTTTAGAAATGTTATGAAATATCTTCTCAGAAATTTTGGTTTGTATCATTTTACAAAAATATTAATGAACTTGAAAAGGACTGGCAGTTTGGTTCAAATAAACGCACTCCATTTTATACACTTATCTAGCTGAACCTCTTGGGTCTGTAGAATTATGCTGGAATTTTCATGAGAACTTGCTTTCTCCCAAAACTCTTGGCACTTTCTGACAGGCCAAAGATATTACAAGAAAAACATTAATTGTGGTACTGCAGCACCTTCATTTCTAGCTGGAATTATGAACTGCAAAGATCCATGGAAAAATAATAAATACAAAAATATTATCCAGGCTTTGGCTGGGAAAGTTTTGTCCTTAAAAGTTTCAGTGGCTGAAAAATGTGCACAATATGCTGTGCCCACACCACCCATATTTGCAGAGGCAAACAGGTGATTGTGCATAACGCCACCCATTTGTGTATACAAGTATCCTTCTCCTTGGACCGTTACTTTGTTGTGGTGGAGAGGCTTGTGTGTCCCAATGACCCTCAGAACAATGTCGTCCAGAGTCTTGTATTCCTGGTAGGGTCAACTTTGGTGAACTGTTCTGAGGTGAGGTTCCTGACAAACTTCTCAGGACCCCAGTGGCGGAACAGGCGTATTCAAGGACTTGTCTTTTCTCTGTGGCTGTGAAGGCGGATGAGGGTTGCAGCAGGACGGAGACTTCTGGTTGTCTCGGACTCTCCTGCCACTGGATCCACGGCTCTTTCTTGTCAAGTTTTGTGAGGTTGCCGCCTGCCCACCGACTACCCCACATTAAAAGATTTCACGTGTAGGCCTCTGCCAAGGGCCTTAACATCTCTCGCCATCACATCATACATCAAGCCTCAGCCTGTTATGAAGAGAATCACCTTGTCCAAGAAGCTGAGAAATGGCAGAGGAGGAAGGAAACTGTACAGTATCCCGACCAGCAATTGTGCTCTTGCAGCAATCACCGGTCACATATGTGGAAAAACCTGTAAAGCACTAATTGGACTCCTCCGCTCATCTTAAATCTCATCAATGACTTTCTCCCTGGCAGACATCATCCTCATATTGGGGGATAGCCAACGACACGTCTGTTATGGGATTTTTAGAGGCACAATACAAAATTGCCCACCCTAAAAGGTCAAAAATTGTTAGCCCCCACAAAATCATGAAAATGGCTTTAAAATTGCCAGATTAAAAATAATAATTCCCCGAGTTGTTGATCTGTCTACTGTTTAAGTTGTCCCAATTTGTGTGTGAACAATTCAGGTTGAAAATTCAAACAAAACTGTTCATGCCCCAAAATGGAGGGCTACACACTCCTCAGGCCAGACTGCTTGGACTGTGAGGTTTTCTAACCTCTTATGGAGGGGAAGCTACCATTCTATCCTCCTTTACTCCCCTTCCCCTATCACTCTCCCTATTCTCCCAGATCCTCTCACCCGCCCACATCGCTCTGCCCTCATCCCACTTTCTCATTCACTCCTGAGCAGTATCCTGCCCCCATCTTCCTCCTTGCCCCCTCTGCATTCTCCTGCCCCTCCCATTCTTCTCATTCTCTGACATCAAGCAATCCTCAAAGACGTCCTCCTTAGCCCCACACCCAACACCGCTGTCCTCCCAATCTCCCATCCTGCCTTCAATTTTCCCCTCATCTCCCTATCCCCAGTCACCTGCTTTCTCCCAGAGTCATCCTTCCTGCTACAGTCTCCCTCCTTACCCGCCATGATTTCTCCTAATTCCCAGTCTCAACCTCTGTATTCCTCTTTTCTCCCTGTCTCTTCACCTGGCCTTAAACGGTGAATAGTGAGTGGCCATCTTAGTAGAGGGCATCCTGTATTCAGTCCCACTGGGAACAATAAGATTGCCATCTTTACTAGGGGCAGCTTTGCCATATATTTACTTGGACCGTGGACACTTCAGCTTGGACTTTCACCATCCCCAGGGACTCTCATGGTAATTTTTTGAAGCCAGATAGGAATAAAGCTATTCCTATAGATAAAGAAATTGAATAGGTAAGTCTGAGTGTGCATAACTATTTGTAGGTATGAGACCTCATCTGGAATACTGTGTGCAGTTCTGGTCTCCCGTGTTCAAGAAGGATGAATTCAAACTGGAACAGGTACAGAGAAGGGCTACTAGTATGATCCGAGGAATGGAAAACCTGTCTTATGAAAGGAGACTCAAGGAGCTTGGCTTGTTTAGCCTAACCAAAAGAAGGCTGAGGGAAAATATGATTGCTCTCTTTAAATATATCAGAGGGATAAATACCAGGGAGGAAGAGGAATTATTTAAGCTCAGTACCAATGTGGACACAAGAACAAATGGATATAAACTGGCCATCAGAAAGTTTAGATTTGAAATTAGACAGTTTCTCACCGTCAGAGGAGTGAAGTTCTGGAACAGCCTTCCAAGGGCAGCATTGGAGGCAAAAGACATATATAGCTTCAAGACTAAGCTTGATAAGTTTATGGAGGAGATGGTATGATGGGCAATTAATTGATCTTTGACTATCAGTGGTAAATATACCCAATGGCCTGTGATAGGATGTTAGATGGGGTGGGATCTGTGTTACTACAGAGAATTCTTTCCTGGGTGTCTGGCTGGTGAGTCTTGCCCACATGCTCAGGGTTTCACTGATCGCCATATTTGGGGTCAGGAAGGAATTTTCCTCCAGGGCAGATTGGCAGAGGCCCTGGGAGTTTTTCGCCTTCCTCTGCAGCATGGGGCACGGGTCACTTGCTGGAGGATTCTCTGCACCTTGAAGTCTTTAAACCATGATTTGAGAACTTCAATAGCTCAGACATAGGTTAGAGGTTTATTACAGGAATGGGTGGGTGAGATTCTGTGGCCTTTGTTGTGCAGGAGGTCAGACTAGATGATCATAATGGTCCCTTCTGACCTTAAAGTCTATGAATCTAGGAGTCTATGAGAATCAAGAACACAGCTAGAATGCGAGTGGTCAGAGCAATGGGGTGGCCAAGCCTGGAGGTTAGAGTGGAGTGGCACTAAGCTACCGTCAAGAATCAGGACCATGGGCCACCCAAGGGCATAGTCGAGAGCAGAGCCAAGGGTCTGAGCCAAAGGATGAGATGGAGACATGGTTGGGCAGCAAAGCCAGGGTAATAGGTGGGGTGCAAAGGACAGAGAAGGGCAGGAACTGAAGTGGCACAAGAGCAGACTGGGCTGGAGCAGGCACAGGAAACAGGATCAAGTGCAGCTGCATTGTGGAATATGTTGAGCAGTCAAGGAGCACTGGGTGCTGCTGGGTCAAGCAGTAGCTTAGCTCTGCTCCTCCATCAATCAGGAAGTGCAGTCAACCAGGCATCACTGCCAGAATCAGCTATGCCCTACTGAATCTAAATGCAACCACAAAGTAATGCTGGAATTAGAAGCAGATGAAAAATAGAAACATAAAGCCTGCCTTTCAGAGGGTAGATAGCCCTCTAATGCAGTGGTTCTCCAACGTTTGTACTGGTGACCCCTTTCACATAGAAAGCCTCTGAGTGCGACCCCCCCCACACACACTTATACATTAAAAACACTTTTAAAATATATTTTACACCATTATAAATGCTGGAGGCAAAGTGGGATTTGGGGTGGAGGCTGACAGCTCGCGACCCCCCCACCCCATGTAATAACCTCGTGACCCGCTGAGGGGTCCCGACCCCCAGTTTGAGAACCCCTGCTCTAACAGGAGGCAGCTTACCTCTGACAGGCTTCACAAAGGGGACTGAGGCAACTCAGGTTCACCTAGGGTAATAGCCAACTCACTGAGTAACTGGGAGGCAGTTAACTAGGCAGGGAAGCACCTGAGCATGATAAAAGACTAAGGACCTCAGTTAGAGACTCCTAAGGAGAAAGGAAACTTCAGAGCAGGGAGCCTGAGTCAGACAGAAACTGCTCCCAGGGCAGGACGTTTGGAGTAAGCAGAAGGCAAGCTCTTAGGAGAGGAAATCGTGGAATCACAGAGCTCACTGGGGAGCCTGTGAGGCCAGGGAGCCTCCAAGAAGTGCTTCAGTAAAGGGGAGTATTCTAGCAGGAGAGTCAGCACAGAGGGCCCCACTTAGTATTTGGAGCAGCCTCTGATAGGCCTCCATGGGCCCTGACATCAGAGGAAGATTCCAGCCAGGCAGCATTAGAAGACCTGAGGCGAGAGCAACCAGATGAATTGCCTGGATGGAGGTGGATACAGAACTCCAGGCAGGTGACAGACAGACTGGGACTGAGTGAGTCCCTCAGCTAAGAAGCTGAGAGAGAAAGCTGCCATGTATGCCTGTGGGAGACTTTCTGTTAAATAAAAGAAACCCTATGGGGATGGTGCTCTTTAATACCCAAAGCTGGTCATGATTTGTTTACACATCAGGTGGAGGGACATTGAGGCAGGACTCACCTGCAGTGCCACACCTGACGCCAGGGAAGCATGCCAGGGTGACCTCCCATGTGTTCATGTTGCCACTGATCCTATAAAAGTTGAATGATGTTTTGCAATTGACTTCAATAGGAACGGGAACAGGCCTACCATTACTCCATGTATGTGTTAAAGGGGACATTTTTGTACAGCATGACTTCTTTTCTCTTTGTTGAGAGCATTTCTTGTCTTTGATGCTGAAGATCTCTTGTATCTTTTGGAATTTTGACTCCTTAAACTGAGTCTTCAAATATGCTTCAGCTGGCTCATGGCTCCTTAGCTCAGGTTTAGGAATCTTTTATTTAGGATTCTGCCACTGTGTGTCTAGATATCCAATAGTATGATCGAACAGAACACAACTTTCACTGAACACCAAAGTCGCAGCATATCTAAAAGAAGACAACACCATTTATTATCTTATCAGACATTAAAGATAGATATTTATCGTAAAAAAAAAATTTGACTACTACAAAAGAAGCCTTTGAATACTAACAAAGTCCCATACAAATATTTGGGTCAATAGCAACATCAGCAAATGTTAGCATGGATGATCAGCTGGTATCTGACTGTGCAATCCAGTAATTAGATTGTAATTAGGCACACAAATCTGTGTGTTTTTGCACATGCAACTGCACTCACAGTTGAATGAAATATCTGGCTCTAGATTCATTGGGTTGTTATTTTTGCATGTTTATTATAATTTGTTACTCATTGGCCTATTGTACAGTGTTTGATAGGTATACTCCACACTTTGAAAAATTAATTAGTAACTTTCAATATATAACTGTATTACTATTGGTACCAAACTTCTGAATCTTTCTGGTTCACGTTTCACCTATTGTGAACACACATTGCTACAGACAAGAAGAAACGTCTGGCTCATCAATGACTGAAAGCAATAAGTGTCTCTGGAATGAGAGAGCAAATTTCTGTCTTTCAGCACCACATAAATCAAACGTTGACCACGTAGATCACACAGCTACTTACATGATAGGTGAGTAAATCCTGATTTTTATCTTAATTGAAGTCAATATCAGAATATCATTAGTGGAAATAAAGTTTATTATTACTAAACTGCATATTGTGTTATCACCATTCCAAGTGAAGCTGATAGCGGCTGCTTGTGATGCTACTGAATACTAGTAAAGTTATGTCTGTATTTTAAGTCAGTGTTACATGGTTCAGCATGAACCTGCCAATGGTCAGATTTAATGTACTCACTTTCCTTTTCTAAAATAAAACAATTTAATATTTAGTAATCTTGTTAAACTTAATGTTTTAAGGGCCCGGTCCTACAGACACATATGAGTGCTTTACTCATGTGAGCAGTCCCATTTAAATCCATGGGTCTGTGGATGTGAGTAAAGTTACTCAAGTGCATAAATATTTGCAGGATCAGGCCCTTAAAAAGGTCTCTGCTCTTTTTCAAAGTTCTTTGAGGGTTTTTATTTGAATGACCTCCCCCCCTCAACTCATGCTCTGAACACTGAATTCACCTAGGTGCAGTGGCTAGAGTAAGGTCATGAATCACTGAAGTCCAGTGACACTTATATGGTTCACTGTCTTCATGCTATCCCTATGCACTGGGGTGAATTTCACCCTGTTCCAATGCAGATCCTCCGCCCCCATCCCCAGAGTACAATACTGATTTTGCATAAGCAAGATGTAGGGGCCTGCATTCCCTCTCTATTCTCTCTACATTACTTGAAAACCTGAAGTATGTAGGGCATAAACAGACCAAAAGGGTATCAATAATGTTTAAGCTTCTACTGGGTAAGCAAATCCTGCCATCCCATTATGTTCAGGTGCACACTTCTCACAAGATAAAGGCATAAGTCAAATTTTCTGTTCCTGTGATAGAGTAATGTTTCCTTAATGGTACTATGGAACAACATTAGACAGGTTTGTCAGCACCTCCAGGGGGTTATACAATATAGAAAGAGTTTCTTGCCATAAAGTCTGTTTAAAACTTGTGGAGTTTTCAGTACTAAAACTAGCCTATATATAGTGGTTTTTACCCCATTACAGACTGATAATGAGCGAATGTTCATGTGGTCTGTTACACAACACTAAGCTCTTATTTCACTGTCTGCAGTTATGTTCAGTAAGTACAATATGAACATCATCTCAATTAACAGAGTACCTTTAGGGCTTTTCTTAGCCAACTATTCTAGCACGCTTGTCCATACTGTCATCAGCACCTAATCAACTAATGATGGCTGAAAATGAGGAAGGCCAATCCCAATAAATCCAAAGGATAGTAATTTTTCTTTTTTAATGCCCTTCTCCCTCCTTCTTCCTTCTTCCTACGGCACATTGCAGTAAATTAATGTCATAGTGGTTATTACAGTAGCTCTGCTATGGCAAGTATTCAAGCAACGATCCTCGAATATTTTACCTCAGCATTTATTTGTCCATAAAATAAAATAGGATTTATTACAGTACTCTCTAGTTTGAGGACTGCATGGACAGCAGCTGTGACAACTCCTTATCTCCTCTACAGGTAAAGATATAGGGATGTTTCCATGTAACTAAAGAGAAAAAAGGAACATAGAAGTCAGTCAACTAGGCAACAATAGTGTAATACAACCTAGCAAAAACAAAAACAAAAAACGCAGCAAACTTTTCCATCTAATGTGAACCCTGAAAAAAATCATTCAGTAATGTTGCCCTTAAAGAGCCTCAGACAATTATTTGGATTTTCACTGCTTCCAAGATTGCTGTATCCAGATCAGATATAGGATTTTGAGATACACAGATGGAAAGATAATTGTGGCAAATGTATTATTGCAAGCCCTTTTCAGAGAGGGCATTTAGAAAGGAGCATCAAATGAATAAAAGGTACGGAGCAATAAGATTCTAGATAGGTTTTGGTGAGTATTGTTCATTTAAAAAAAAATATCTCTAACTATATGGAAGTCTCTACCTTAAGGAATGAGCTCCTGAATTATAATTCACTGGTTCTGAAGTGAATCACTTGGCGTTTTGACTGCTGGCTTAAGAATATTCATATTTTCAATCGCATGTAAATTTCAGTGTGTCATTAAAATCTGAGCTCTATAATTAGGTCTCTCTCGATAGATATGGATGTAGTTTCTATACAGTATGAGTGTGTAAGCCTCTCTAGGGAGGTGCAAGACCAGCCTTACAGGGTTTCCTCTTTCTGTTGCACAGTTTTGTTCTTATCTCTGGCAAGTACAACCTAAGCACTGCTTTTTAGAGGTTACAGTAAGATCCCACTGGCAACTGTGAAAGACTAGAGTATTTATCAGAGTTTTTGCTAACATATGGTAGTTAGAGCTGATTTTTTCTTCATAGGCTCTGCATTTCACACACACACACACACTCTTCATTCACCATTTCAATTACATGTATACTCTCTCAATATTTTAATTCCATAATTTATTCTCCAATTTCCAGTTATGTTTCTGATTTTTTTTTAAATATGGTTTTGGCAATATAAACAGATGTTGTTTACCATGTGAAATATGTACGTTAAAATTCTAGCACTGTTTTTAGAAAAAGGTTACTTTAGACTAAATATTATTTCTTGAGATGAAACTGAAATGTTTGTAGCTCCATTCCTGCCTCTTACTTGTAAACACCGCAAAGTACAAGTACAAAAGCAAAAGTGGTTTATTAAAGGACATTTGCATTTGAGTCTGTTCATTTGTTCAGAAGGGCTTGTACTGCTGCATGGTATTCAGGAAATATTTTCCTGAATATAAGCAAGCCACTATAGTGTGTCCTGGCCACTTAAAGGTTCTCCTGAATGTGGTTTCTGCTTAGGTATAACAAAATATCTGATAATGAAGATAGAAAGCCAATAAAGAGAAAAAATATAAAGAATTGCTTAGAATGAATTCTGTATGTAATTACTTGCATTTTTGCTAACTACTGTATAAACAACACTTTTAACAAGGCAAATTGGAAACTTGAAGACAAATCTGCTTAGGGATATAGCTTCAATTTATTACACAATGATAACTGAAAACTTTGTTTCTGCTGCGTTGCAGTCAATTTCCACTGAGCTCAAACTCTGAATGTGTGATTAATCATATGAGTGCTAGGGTTGCCAATAAATACCAAAACCTTAAAACTATAACAACTTGCTCATTTTGTGCGGTCATTCCAAAGAGCTAAACAACCAGAAATTGTCAATGTGCACCAAGATCAATGCTCTGGGGTCTCTACATAAGATTGATTTCACTCTCTGAGGATTTCATCTCGCTCATCAACAAAAACACTTTGTCCTCCCTAAATAATCCAATCGAAAGCCATCCTCCTGTGGAGCAGCAAGAGATCTAAATTGTTCGGATTAATCTCTGCTTTGAGGTGGCCTAGGAGGTCCCTGTTGAGTGCTATAACTTTGTCAAATATAGCCCAAAGGGAAAACAACTGCCATTTGATCTGTATTGGGGAAAACGAAGCAGAGTCTAAAAATGCCCTGGTTTAAAGGAAGAAATTTGTGAGAAGAAAACATATTTTAAAGCTATCATATATAATGTAAAACATAATCAATGCTTAAGCATTTCGTCTTTTCAAGGCCTATAAGATCCTTTTCCCTAAAGAAGGCGAAGAACAGAAGCCAGAGCAAATCGGTGAGAGGGAGGTGTAGAAAGTGAATAGCAGCAGCCTACTAACCCCTCCATCCCTATCCCGCTGGGCTGGCATTACAGAGGGTAGGAGAAAGCATCCTGGCAGTGACTCTCAGGGAGTCCTTTTAAGGACTGTGTATCTGTAAGCAGGATTTCATGCAGATATAATCAGCAGCACTGCCTCTCATTCTTTGCCTTGCACCCCTTTCAGAAGGAAGGCGTGCATGTCCACAAAGGGGAGGAGAGCCAATGGAAGCGTCGTTTCCAAAAAAGCTATGCTACCACTGGAACGGGTTGGGGGCAATCATTACAATAAAGAGAGCAGCACACCATGGACTGCAGATGTCTTTCCATAGCCCTGAGGCTGCCACAGCATACAAAACACTTTCCCCTGAGAGGTGTAGTCTAAGGAACTTCACAAGGTGAATCGCCTGGGAATGTGCTGGCCTTCTCTAATATATTTCCAAAGGACACTAGTATATAACCCCAAGTTCTTAATGAAGTCTGATGTGTTTGCTGTAGTTACAGTACTATTAAGCAGTCCAAGTACAGTCTCAAACACACTCAGAATTTGATAGCTTCCCTTTTAAAAACCTTTTTTTAAAATTGTGAGTTTAGCCGTTTTGAAGGTGCTGGACTGACAGCCATGTAACTGCTACCCTAGGGGTAGTTTGACTTCTGTATTTGCGGGGACAGTTCCAGTTAGGCCAATGGGGCCATGCATGGGGGGAAGGGTCAAATTCTGCACCTGCCTGAGGTCTGCAGTTTGTGGGGGGAGGAGAATGCCTCCTGCCGCCCCGCCCCCACTCTTCCCCCACAAACTACACCCACTACTGCTTCCTCTGTTCACCCAGCAGCCACACCATGGGCATGGTAGGGCAAACTTCCCATACTGTCCCACAAATGTGCCTCCACACTGATCTGAGGGGAGACGCCTCTAGGAACCAGTGGGTTGTTCAATCTCTATGGATCTTTTAGGCCTTGAATTTTTTGCTGAGATTGCCAAAAAGGTAAATGCCAATAGCAGTGGGTTCTGTGTGAAGTGAATACTCGTCATTGGAGAACTGAACTGGGAGTACCAAACGCATTGCATTACCCATTGGCCACCAAGCAGCCATCATTGGCTACCAAGCAGGGCTGATGATAATTGAGGCTTTAATAAGCCACTACTGAAACAGTTTAGAATCCAGGCCCCTAGACAATTTCTGATTAGGACATGGATACCTTGCCCTCAAAGATCAAAACCTACTGGCAGTAATTTGCCTTGAAGGAACTGAGCAATCCTCCATAACAAATAGATTCCAGAAAATATAAATATCGGCGGGTAGTGATCAATCTATCGGGGATCGATTTATTGCGTCCAGTGTAGACGTGGATAAATCGATCCCCGATCTCTCTGCCGTCGACTCTGGAACTCCACCACGGCGAGAGACGGAAGCGGAGTCGACGGGGGAGCGGCGGCCATCAATCCCATGCCGCGAGGACGCGAAGTAAGTGAATTTAAGTCAATCTAAGATACGTCGACTTCAGCTACGCTATTCTCGTAGCTTAAGTTGCATATCTTAGATCAATCCCCCCCCACTAGTGTAGACCAGACTTCTTGCTCACAGTCTTATCTATTCCATGCTCAACATGTAAACTCCAGTTTGAAATAATAGGTTATCTTACCTCAAAGACGTCTCCCTTTTACAGATATCAGTATACATTTAGCTCTGACGTGAACAATATCTTTCACTAAAATAAAGCAAAACATTACACTGCATAAATATTGGAAAGGCAGAAAAATTCAGAGGGAGGAAATTAATACTTTGTTATCCTGGAGCCTAAAAATAGATTGAAAGGGACTTGCCTACCACTCTCAAGAGTACATATAGATTTCTTGCTGACATTAGATTCTCTGAATTGAATGTCAGACTCACTGAGAACAGTTTTAAAAAAAAGCTATACTGTTATTATTAGAAGGGCAAGAAGAATGAAATATCATGATTATCATTAGAAAAACCTGTAAAACATATTTGTACATTATCTTGGGGCAAATACAAGTGTCACATGTTAACAATTGTTAGACAAAGAATACAATGATATATTGTTATTCCCCTAGGGCCCAATCTACAAAAGTAAGAAGACAGTGTGCAGTGCGCATGCACATTCAAAATTCACAATTTCATTGCAAGACAGAGAGCAAGTCTGTTTGAGTCTCACATACATACACTTTATTTCATTCTTTTGTATGTCATATGTGCTTCCATATGAGAGGGTCTGTAAGTCCATTAGCAGATTTAACAAGGCCGGAAACCCTTTCACCCCCCCCCCCCTTTTTTTTTTTTTTTACAATAGCCAAATAAATAAAAAATCCTATAAGTATTTGATTTTAAAGATTATTTTTTCTAAAGTGGAAGAGAAAAGGAAAATGGGGAATAGGCACCCATAAAATTAAGGAAGCCCATTCATATAATGGTTGCCATGTAACAAACTCAAAAGCCATATAAGCTGCTAGCATAACGGGTGGAAACATCTGCCAAGCAGCCAGATGGTACTGCTGGAAAAATATTTCACAGGCATCATATTTGAGTCCTGTGATTACAATACAGGGAGAAAAACAGTATGAGATGATGACATAAGTGGTATCTATATACATTTTAACCCCAGTCTTTTTATTTTGGACAAATTAAAGCTGTGATGCTGCAAACACTTACGCATGTGTTTAACTTTACACAGATTAAACCCGTTTGGGGATTACTAGAGAGCAAGCGGTATGAATGTATATAAGTGCTGAAAGGATTGGGGCCTATAAAAGGAGGGTTAAGCTACTGGCTTTATTTTTTTAAATGAATGATGCAAAAATTACACTGCTCTACAGACAAAATGCTTCTGAAAAAAATGTAGTCAAACTTTACTAATTCTGGGTCACTGAGAACGAAAATGATGCTTAAAATTGTTGATTGGCTCTAGTTTTCAAGACATGCTATTGGGTCAGTATATACGACCCTTGACTTGGGAATGGCGGAGGATAAGTGAGTTATAAAGGGAAGGGATCTCAATTTAAACCAGAAATGACTAAAATACATCTTTGACTGGATCTATGAATAAATCTATGACTGGGTTTGGACAGTACTTGCTTTTTAGGCAAAACAATGAATGATGCAATCTGAAGCTGGTATTGCGTCATACATGATATGAATTGCATCATGTTATTCCTAGAAGTCATGGATGATGCAATCATAACGAAGCTTACATCACTCTGCTGAACAAATTGCCCTATATCAGCTCTAGAAATCATACAGTGTCGTGCTCTCTTATTTGTCAGTGTTTGATTTTGCAAAGGGACACATTTCTGTTTAGCCAAAGTGAGCAGAGATGCCTCGTACTTGTGTGAACAGTGCAGATAACTTCTGCTATGTTTGTGGTGAAGTGACTTTTGCATCACAAAAGCGCAGTATAACCACTATGGTTAAGAAAGCTTATCACCTTTATTTTGGCTGCAAAATTGGAGATCAGGACAAGAGGTGGGCCCCACACATATGCTGCGACACTTGTGCAACAAATCTTCGCCAGTGGTTGAACAGGAAAAGGAAATCTATGCCTTTTGCAGTGCCGATGATTTGGAGAGAGCCAACAGATCATACCAGCAATTGTTACTTCTGCATGGTGCCTCCAGTTGGGAAAGGTGTGTCAAAGAAGAAAAAGTGGACTGTGCATTATCCAAACATTCCATCAGCTGTATGCTCAGTACCCCACGGAGAAGGACTGCCGGTTCCGATGCACCACAATCATTCTCACTTGAGTCAGACGAGGAAGAGGAAGAGGATGAAACTTCTGGTCCTGAACCATCAATGTCACAGGACCCACATTTTCTCCCATCCTCCTCCTCTGAACCACACCTCATAACACAAGGTGAACTGAATGACCTTGTCAGGGATTTGGAACTTCCCAAGAGTAAGGCAGAGCTTTTGGGCTCCAGACTACAGCAGTGGAATCTCCTGGCAGGTGATGTTAGGGTTTCCATGTTCCGTGACCGTCAAAAGGATCTTGTCCCATTCTTCTTCATGGAAGGTGATCTTGTAGCCTGCAACAACATCGATGGTGTGATGGCAGCCCTCAACATCCTTCACGATCCAGATGCGTGGAGACTGTTCATTGATTCATCGAAGACGAGTCTTAAAGCTGTTTTACTGCATAATGGCAATGGTTTGCCATCAATTCCAGTTGGTCATGCAGTCCATATGAAGGAAACCTATGACAACATGAAACAACTTTTGAGGTGCATAAACTATGACCAACATCAGTGGCAGCTTTGTGGCGATTTGAAGGTTGTTGCTCTCTTGCTTGGTCTGCAGACTGGATACACAAAGTACTGCTGTTTTCTCTGCGAATGGGATAGTCGTGCAAGAGATTCCCACTACATCAAGAAAGATTGGCCACTCTGACAGTCATTGGAGCCTGGGAGGAAAAGTGTTCAGCATCCACCACTTGTTGACTCAAGGAAGATTTTGTTACCACCCTTACACATCAAGCTGGGTCTGATGAAGAACTTTGTCAAGGCCATTGACAAAACACAAGCAGCTTTCAAGTACCTCCGTGGAAAATTTCCAAGGTTAAGTGAAGCTAAGATAAAGGAAGGTGTCTTTGTTGGTCCTGAGATTCATGAACTTCTTCGAGATGATGCATTTGACCATGCACTGCGTGGCAAGGAAAAAAAGGCATGGAAAGCCTTCCAGTTAGTGGCAATCAATTTTCTCGGAAACAACAAGGCAGACAACTACAGGTTGTTGGTGGAAAACCTCCTCAAGGCATACAAAAGCCTTGGTTGCAACATGTCACTAAAGATACATTTTTTGCACTCTCATCTAGATTTTTTTCCACCGAACTGCGGAGCAGTGAGCGACGAGCACGGCGAGCAATTTCACCAGGACATTGCAACAATGGAGAAACGCTATCAGGGCAAATGGAGCCCATCAATGCTTGCAGACTATTGCTGGACAGTGACAAGAGATGCTCCATTTAATGAATACAAGAGACAAGCCAAGAAGCGCCGAGTAGACACTGAATAGGACTAAACTATGTACATAATAGATTTTTTGCCTTTTGTTTCATAATACATTTTATTTATATAACCCCTTTGCTGATTTTTAAAGTGTTACATAAACAGGACAGGTGAAATAGTATCATGTAAAGCAACCATAAACACATGAAAAGACCTAGGTTTACAATTTATGATTAAAACTCTATCTACACAATATACATAGACATAAAATGTAAAAACTTAAATATCTTAGAAACAGTAGCCAATCAGTTGTTTTAATTGTCATATTTGAATTCAGCACATCAAAATACATACTAAATAGCACATTTTATCTCTGAAGCAGACGACTTCTCAAAAATTGTAGACCAGTGTTATTTGAAGAAAAGATTACACTATACAGAAAAATTCAAGAAAGTTAAAAGTGAAAAGGCTTCTTACATTTTTCAGTGTGTTAAAGGATGAGCGTGTCATACTTATGATGAATCCCGTCAACAAGAAACAAAGTTTCAGAGCTCGAGTGGCACCTCAGTACTGCTGAGTGATTTGTGTTAGTACAGGTACATTTATAGTGACCCAGAGCTAAGTTGTACCGTTTAGGTACAGCGCAGAGTAAGTAGTGCTGTAGAAGGAGCAGGGAGTTGGAGATGTTCTGCCTCAAGAAGGCACAGCTCCGCCCATGGCTCTGTGGTTGTGCTGGTGAGGGGGCACTCTGACGTTGCTTTTCGAGGTGCAGAGCCAACTCAGCTGGTCAATTTGAGGGGAGAGGGACAGAGCCATGTCTCCACCACTCCCTGCCCTCTGGCTGCTCATTTGTTCCCAAGGAAAACATCTGGGGCACACTCTGAGCACGGGGCCTTCATGCGGGCTGCAGAGTGTGTGTGGAGGGAACCCTGACTCCCCCTCATTCTGTTTGAAAGACCTGGGTTCAGTTTAGCCCAAACAGAGAGAACAGATTCTGCCATAATAGTACTCTGGGTTAGTGTCTGCTCTCTTGCTTATGCTGAGTAGCTCCTTACTCAAGGAGCCTTGCTGAGGGACGATGGCAGAGTCCATCCCTTAATGTGTGTAAAATACTTGGTTCTCCTGACAATAGGCAAATATTGCTTTATCCATTTTTCAGGTGGTCAGGCTGAGAGCTGATGGGTTTGACTGTGCCATTGCATTGGACCAGTGCTAATCACGTGTCTTCTCCAGGGAGAAGTGTGGAGGAGGAGAGAACCATGGCCTGGCCTCCCAACTACCTCTTTTGGGGCAGTATGCTTCCCCCTACAGGTGCAAGGTGGGAGCAGTTTGTGCCCTCCTGAATACAGTTGTCCCTTTCCCATATCAGGGTATACACTCCATATGGCCTCCCTTGTCCAGACCTCTGCAAGAGCCAGCCACGATCTGGCCCTAAATTAATTACCCACGATCACAGTGAATCAGTGGCAGAATCAGGAACAGGAATTCTAGTCCACTGCCCTAACAACCAGATATCATCTCCCTGAAGGCCAATTCCTGATCGACTTATTCATACAAATAACCTCATTAATTTGAATAAGCAAGCAATATTGGGTCTTGAATAAAAGGGGAGCAAAGGGATACCCTAAACCCTCCATCATGCTGTCATAGAATTCCTGATAAACCATTTTTTATTGGGGAGGGGAGGGATAGCTCAGTGGTTTGAGCATTGGCCTGCTAAACCAAGGGTTGTGAGTTTAATCCTTGAGGGGGCCATTTAGGGATCTGGGGCAAAAATTGGGAATTGGTCCTGCTTTGAGCAGGGGGTTTGGACTAGATGACCTTCTAAGGTCCCTTCCAACCCTGATATTCTATGATTCTATGATTTTTGAGTCATTGCATTGATTTTTCTCTCTCTGAAATGGCATTCATTTTTGGAGTAGCTGTGACGTTTTCCAAATAGCCTTCATGCTTATTACCACTAAAAATTACATTTCTATGATGGAAGTGGCTAGGAACAAAAATTAGAGTTCCAATCATGGGCCACCTTGTTTCTGTATTTTGCTATACATTTCCCTTTATCACCTGCAGTCAAAATGTTCTTCCATTCATTTTTCAATATGTAAAGTGACAATGGTAGGCCTTGATCCAACAGTTAGGTCCATGTAGGTACCAGAGCCTGTGCACATAGGATCAGGGATTTAAAATTTAAAGTACAGAGTTGTGGAAGGAATTACATGCAGTCAAAACATTTTGCCACCTGAAGTTATTTGGAAACTCATGCTATAAGAATCGGTTTTGTCTATTACATTTTAAACATTTTTTTAAACTGTTAACGGACAGTTCAAGTGCCAGAGATATGAGCCCCACAATTGTTTGTGCAATTCTTAAGAACTTTTCTTTATTGGTATGGTAGCAAGGAGATTTGCACCTGTGATTAGAATATTTCTCTTCTATTGCCTTTGGGTACTTTTTAGACTTCCTCAGGATATGTGGTGTGTACATTAAAGTTGTGAAAACATAGTAACACTTTATATTAAGGTGGTAGTTATAAATATTTTATTATTTATTAAATTATATGGCATTTTATAAAATGCTTGTAAAAAAAAACTTCACAGCATGCATTAAACCAGTGCCCAAACTATTTGAACAATACTTATATCCTTAAAATATTATTGTAACAGCTTATCATACTGCTGCTGCAGCATCTTTTAAGCATTTATTGGGGATGCGTTTTATAACATGTCTTACAATAAGTTATTAAAGGATGTAGTGGCACCAACTAATCATTTCATAAATATGAATAAACCATTTATACATGGCACCTTAATTTAAAGTGCTACTGGAAACTTACATAAAATGTTTTGAACAGCTGACACGCTATATTGGTGCTTCCTGGACTGCCAAAGTGGTGTAAACTGTAGGTATATTGTCAGAGCCTCACGTGGAGCTATAACCATACCACTTTTACTGACATAGATGGAAGCCACAATGCAAAATTCAGAGCGGGCACCTTGAAAATCTGTCCCATTGCAGATTATGAGGGCATGTACAGAAGGCTGGAGGGTTTTGGAGACCATTAACATATAAACCTATTATTACCATCTTCACTTAAAAAAGAGAGAGAGAGAGACAACAAAAAAAGACAAAGCAAAAAGATGGAAACACAAAGTCTGATTTGCTTTTAGCAATGATTCAGCTCATATAGGAAAATATTGGTAAGCACTAAGTAGTATGTATTTAGCACCTTACTCAGATGATAAAAAGATAATGCAAGATTATCAAAATTCAAAGCCGGCAAGGAGATAAAGAAGTGAATCTTTAATCCAAAGAGAAAGCATATGTACTGTCAAAATAAAACTGAGAGATTTAAAGTATAAATAGTAAGATTAGAAACAAAACTCTACAATAGTATTTAGAACCGTTTTAAAAACCAGTAAAAGATAATGTCAGATAATCAAAATTCATGTGAAAAACACTGCTACAACCCCTGCTGTTGGCTGCAGTCTAATATGAGCATTTAAAGAAAGGCCAAAAAAATGAAGTCACACCTTATTTTTTTCCCCAATAGGTATAGATTTTATTTGACCTATTGCTTTTAAAGTAGAATACCTTAAAAAGCACACTTTACAGGATAAAACTCAAAGACAAAGAGGGGAGAATGCAAATCAATACTACATTACATGTATGTTGCTCCATTTGGCAAAATCAAATGAGATCTTTTCATCTCCTTACTGTAGAACAAAAACAGAGCAATATTATGAAATTTTGCAGGGCTTTATTTCTAGGCATCTTTTGTGTCCAGTCTTTTAAACTCAGGTTTTTCTGCCTTTTTTACTGACAAGCCCACAATTTTCAGAAAAGAAAGCTAGCATTAATTAAGACAGTGCCAGCTGTAATTTTCTTGGGAAGTAAATTTCTGCACAACTAAAGGTTACAGAGACCTTTTCACTGTCAAAATTTACTACAGCCTGTGAATGTTAATGTTTCTAATGAAGACATGTTCTCTGTCCCTGAACTTAAAAGTACCCTGAGAAGAAGGCAAAGAGAAAAAAATCTCTATTTGACGAATGTATCTGGAGTCTGTGCATTAATTCAGGGTTATGCCTGCTGGTGCATATTGTAATTATAGTGTTTGGATAGCCTTGTTTTCTAAACAAGGAATATTGCTATAAATTGGCAATTTTGTATGAGGAGTAGGCTTGTAGTAGGTGCCTTATGTTACAAATAAGACAGTGATATAATAAGTATTTAAACCACTAGACTTGGGGATGTTCTAAACTAACTCTGTAAAGGAAATTTAATGTAGAATACCGAATGAAAAAGGCACTTTTCTTTAGTCGCTTTATAGTCATCCAACAGACAAGCACAGTAGTAGTTTGTATTTCTAATGATAAAATTTCTCAGCATTTTAACTTAAACCTTCTGCTATTACACTGAAGTCTTCTGCTGTGCTTTCCTACCAGTTCAAAGTTGATTATATAGTTTTTGCTGTTCAGTTCTGGGGAACCTTTTTTCCCCACCTCTGTTCTACTGATGGATTCTATTTACTACCATACAAAACTGCAAATAAAAAGAAAAATTGGACTTTGCTGAAAAGTTATTCATTTTCAGGTTTTTGAGCTGCCATGTATTTTATGGGATATTTTATTGTTCCTTTCTTTGGTGTTTTTATTTTAAAAGCAAAATGATCATCTTAAAACAGTGGCTGTGTGTGTGTGTGTGTGTGTGTGTGTGAGCGAGAGAGAGAGAGAAAAGAAAAACTGTGTGTGTGTGTGTGTGTGTGTGTGTGTGTGTGTGTGTGTGTGTGTGTGTGTGTGTGTGTGAAAGAGAGAGAGAAAAGAAAAACTGTGGCTGTGTGAGCAAGTTCCCGATTAAATTTACACAAATACAGTTTACATACAAGAAAAAATCTGACCATTTTATGACTGGGTTAAATTGTAAAACCAACAAAAAGCAGATTCTGCAACTTATTAAAAGTATGTCCATAGGGATATGCAGTTCATATCCATGTATAATGGGGAATGTAGTAAATCATCAATATTTGTGTTTTTAAAATGGGACATTAGATGTTAAGCTGATTTCTTCCACTTCAGAAAATGCAGGTTGGGGTTTGTTTTTTTCCCAGTTTCAAGGCTCTAAGAACTTAGATTTTCAAGACACTGAGATTTCATGAGTGTCTAGAAATGAACCAGCATCTATGATTCCTGGGGAGAGGGTGTTAAGAATCACAGCATCACAAGTGGATATAGAGGCTCTGTCCAAAGAGCAGCAGAACTTCATGTGTTTGTCTTTCTTTGCAGTAGTGGGAGATTTGGAAAATTAGTTGCATAGCACTTCCCATGCAGTTGATTTGTACATCAGCTGCAGTGGTGAAGGTTGGCTTTTCATTCTGTCTATCAGCATTAGGGAATACAATTGACCACTGGGACAAAAAATTAAGAAATCAAAGTCACTGTAAATATCTGTATGGACGTTAGGATTATCTATTAAAAATCACAACTATCCTATACCAGTAGAGATCAGATATCATTATCCCTCCAATTCCTCCCATAACATGTAAATCGGACTTCATTTTGACTTTCCCTCCCACCCCCATACACTACTGTCATATACCCTTCAAGATATCTCAAAAGTAAATATTTCATGTCTTCATCAATTTAATCTGCTGCATGGTCAGCAGTTCTGAACAATTACTTTTGATAAGTATGTTGGCTAATGAGTCAACATATTAGATATTGTAGTCCTGGATAGTATGGCATAGTTAATAGTCTTTAACAGAGTGCAGCAGAATGAGATGATAGCTAATCAAAACTAGGAGAATGCTATATAAGGGTAACAGACACCTTAAAGGATTATTTAACAAACAATATTTTGCTGAGAGGAAAGCATGGCTGACTACGTTGAAGGTTACATTTGTGCATAACTTGGTGTGCTAGGAAGTTCCCAAGAAAGTTTAGAGCTTTAATTTCAGGGTTGTCTTACACACAAATTTGCACCTGTTTAGTTATAGTGGCACTGAATGTGAGTGGCTTATTTCTGTTTAGTTTAATCCTGTTCCTACCTGACTTCCACTAAATCCAAATAAACCTTATTTAAACCAAAATAAGTATGTCCACACAGCTCCTTGCATCCATTTCACTGAATCCGTTTAAAATTGCACCCTTAGTTAAGCCAGTACAATTCTGTGTGTAGAATAAGGCCTTAGACTTGGTATTGTGCATTCATGTAAGTATAAGCAAAGGTGGCCATGCAGTTTGTGAGCAGTTCTGAATTCAATACATTCAGGCGGTGTGTTAAGTCACAATCAGGGCAGAGAGCTATCTGCTCTTCCACACTGTGAGCAAAGCTTCTGCTTGCACATAGATGAACATTGCCCATGTGAAAATCATGTTTGGAAACATGAGCTGGAGGAAGTGTTTGGAGAGCTCTGCCATAGATCATGTTACTAAGGAAACAGATTCCTTTGTCTATACATGTTCTGAGCAGCTATCTTGTGTCCACGTCTCAGCATAGGATCTAAAGAAAGAAGCGTAAAAGACTCAGAAAAAAATTGACTAAATATCAGTAAAAACCAAGAGAGAATCTGGAGCATTAAAAATAATGTTAAATGGTTTTAGTTTAATGCAGAACCATACGAATGTTAGGGCCTGCCCTAGTTATTCATGTTCAGGTTACAGAACAAGATGTTGGGAGTATTTCTGCTTTGCTTTCCTCCTTACTTTCACTTTTGATCCTTTATTAAAGAAGGATTCATAAGGTTTATTTATATTTCATTTTAATTTAATGAGTTTTCTTGGTTACTGTGCCATATAAGGTCCACCTCCCCAAACCTTTCTCTACCTTACCTCTGAGATCACACTGAAATGCACCCGTGGGAACTGACTAGAGACAGATAAGGGAACTTTGTCTGAATTTTTTTTAATCTTTAGTTGAACTTAATATCACTTCTTTGTTATTTGGGAGATTTTTTAGAGAGGGGACAAAATATTTTATTTTAATTCATGCTATTATATCAGGGATACTATCATTTACAGATCAGAGAATCTTTGATAATTCCCTGCTGTTTTTTCCTCTCAGCTGCCCTCAAAAATAGAGAAGGGAAAACAGGAGAAGAGAAAAAGGAAAAAATATCAACCATACATCCTGGTTTTCTTTCTAGGTCTCTGACTCTTCAACCTAGTTGCAAAGTGGCATGATTTCTTGTGTGCTATAATTAGGACTGGTAAGTGATGCTGGGCTAGCGGTAGGTGGTAAGTACAGTATAGGTGGTACGCCAAACAGATCAAGTCCTAGTGATTGGGAGATATGAAAAACTGGTATAGAAGGTCAGTGAAATGTAGAATTCCTTTGGGTCCATGGAAAAGGAAAGGCAGCGGAAATTACATGAAAGGGCAACACTGTAGATGCTACAATGAGCAATGGCTGGACCTTAAAAAAAAAAAAGTGTAAAAGTCAAATCAGGTCCAAAAGTTTTGATGTAAAACTAAACTTACCCATACTCCTTTGGGTGATGGTTCTAGTTGGCTCATATTTTTAGCATACCAGCTTGCCCATCTCTAGTCCCAGGCATGATTCAAAAGTGGTAGTTGTACAAAACTCATTAAAACAAGTAACATCGGCAGATGGCTCTTTCTTTGCCAATGAGTGGCAAAACACAGACATGAACATCAATATAGGGAACGTTTTAATAGGGACATGATGCTGTTTATACAGCAGTCAAAGTGAAGCAGATCTCCATTCCAAGAGTCATTGAGTGTATACACCCAAGCACTTCTTCCTTAGTTTACTAGGCACCTCCAGTACACTTGAAAATGACCATTGTTTCTCATGGGACACACAGTAGGTGTACAGATCTACCCCAACAGTACATTCCTGAGAGGGTCTGAAAGCAAATACCATTGTAGTATGGAGGGAGAAGAATTTTGTGTTAGGGCTCTGGAATGCAAGTCAAGAAGTCCAGGTTCTGTTCCACAATCTGCTGTTATCATGGGAAAGTCCCCTAGCTGTGCCTTTATTTCCCAATCTATCAAACAGAGAGCTATAAGCAAGGACCTACTCCCAGAGTTCATACAGTATCTTCCATAAATGAACATTGCAAGCTAGACTTAAATCTGTCCCAAAATCCCAGCTTTAGCTTATAAACGTGTCTCTGTTTTATACTCCTCCTTATCCCATACAAATTTCCAGTATGGACTGCAGACTTCTACATATACACATCTAATAGCCAAGCTTAACTTAATGTGTCCAGTCTGCATGTTTTACAAACCAGAGAAAAATATTGTTAGATTTGACTTAGCTATATGAAAGACTTGTGCTGAAATGTATTGAGAAGAGTGTACCAGATGCAAATTGGTGTGTCTCTCACCCCTCATCCCTCTGGGCCTTGTCCTTAGTTAATTAGTTAGTTGTTACAATATATTTAGACTGGGAAAGTGCAGCACACCTTGGTGTAAACTCTCATTCTCATGAAGTCCCTTATCAAAGAACAATCCTGATGCAGTACTTGCCTCAGAATGTAATTCTATGTATATGCCATACATCCCACACTGCTGAAGTTTGTCCATGTATTACTTCCTGTATGGTAATGCAGCACTGAAAGAGTGCTAGGATGGCAGTTAAATTTGTGACTATCATCCGCTTTATCAAAGGATGACACCTATGGGGAGCCTACTGCCTTTTGTGATAACTGTATGTGAAGACCCTTTAACATACTGAAAGAACATAAGGCTACAATGCACAACTTTAAAAATGATCGGTACATGTTTTGTCCACCAATCAGAGTCTATTCTCAGCACAAACTTAGTGGGACAGGTGATTTTATTGCCAAGAAAAGTAGCTTTACAACAGCTGAAAGTATTTGAAACCAGACTTAAAAGAAGAAAAGCATAATAGTTCCTTACTGATCTTCATTACTTGATACTGAGAGATGGAGGTAGATGATAAAAGCATTGAGTGAAAGTAAAAGATGAGAGCATGATTCACGAATATGAATGTGAGCAGTGCAAACTCCCTTGTGATTAAGGGTGAGTATTTTACATGTAATTAAATCCATGGAAGTTTTATGAATCACCTCTTTGGCTATATAGACTAAGAAACATCCCGGTTTTGATATTGCCTCTATTCTGTGAGATCCTCTGCTGTTGATCGCTGGAGTCCAACTCAGACTGGCAGGAGGAGGTGGCACCGCATCTTGGACAGGCTAGGTAATCCTTTTGTTTGAAACTGACAAAATGTATCTGATAGAGTCTGTATTATGGCCCAAGTTCTTTGCTGATGACAAAAGATAGTGACCCAGGGATAGTAGCTCACCATGGCTGGAATAGCAAACTGGTTCATTGAATAGCTGGCTTGCACTTGAGTTTAATAAGGGGAGTGTTTTTAAATAGCAACCTTGCACTAGACCCAGGGAATGCGCTGACAATGATTGCCTTGTACTTCGCATGCCTTATAGTGAAAAGCTTGGCCTTCAGCGCATCCTCCACACCGGCTGAGAGGCTTTCACAGATTAGAAGGCGGAAAAAGAGGACGCATGGTGACATGTTCAGTGAGATAACAAACACCTCTGGGATAGTTGAGATGGAGTTAAGATTGTGGAAGATTTCATCATCTGAAAAACTGGACATGGAGAGCATCCCAGGAGCATGAGCATGCCATTCAGGAAGAGATGCTGTGGATTAAGAAGGACCAATCAGACATGATGAGGCACCTGGCTGAGTTCAAGAAAAGCAGCTTGAGGCTAGATTCCCTCTGCATCACCTACAGAACTGTCTGAAAGCATCGCCCTGTTCCCAAGCCCCTTCTCCCAAACGATCCTGGAGCCGGAGGGGGCAGAGTTCAGTATCCCTTCCACTCAACACCGGGGGAGGGTACCAACAACAAAAGGCGGCCATTTGAAGACCATTGATGGTCAAGACTACTGTGCTTTCACAGACAAACTGATTTGGTTTCTTCCCTCCCAATTTGATCACACCATTTGCCCAAGGTTAAATTATTTTACTGTTCTTTAAGTTTCTTTATGTGTGCAATAAAATTAAAGATTCTGAGAATGAAATACTGTTTGTTTATTCCAATCAAGGGAACTTGCTCAGGGGACACAGGAAAACTGATGCAACGGAGGGATGGTATGGGAAGGCACAACGCAGATAAGCAGCACACATTACTGTAGCTCATTACTGAAATGGGTTTTCAAAGCCTCCTGGAAATGCAGAGCTTCTCGCTGGGCTCTTCCCATTGCCCTGGCATCTGGCTGCTTAAAATTAGCTGCCAGCCTATCCACCTCTATGCCTCACCCTCTCGGAAACTTCTCTCCCTTTGTCTCACAGATATTATGGAACACACTGCAGGCAGTGATAACAATGGGGATATTGTTTTCACTGAGGTCTAACCTAACTGCGCTAGCAACCCTTTAAACAGCCAAATGCACATTCCACCACTATTCTGCACTTTCTCAGTCTATTGTTGAACTGCTCCTTACTGCTGTCCAGGTGGCCGATGTACGGTTTCATGAACCATGGGAGCAAGGGGTAGGCTAGGTCTCCTGGATCATGATTGGCATTACGACACCATCAGTGTTTATTTTGTAGTCTGGAAAGAAAATTGCTAATTGCAGCTTTCTGAACAGTCCTGTGTTCCTAAAGATGCCCATGTCATGCACCTTTCCTGACCATCCCATGTTGATGTTGGTGAAACATCCCCTGTGATCTACCAGCACTTGCAACACCATTGAAAAGTAGCCCTCATGGTTTATGTACTCTTTGGCAAGGTGGTCTGGTGCCAAGATAGGGATATATGTGCCATCTATCCCCTCACCACAGGGAACCCCATCCTGGCAAAACCATCCACTATGTCCTGCACGTTGCCCAGAGTCACTACCCTTCTTAGCAGAAGTCGATGAATGGCCTTACACACTTGGATCCCAACAGCTCCCACAGTGGATTTACCAACTCCGAATTGATTCCCCACTGACCGATAGCAGTCTGGCATTGCAAGCTTCCAGAAAGCGATCACCACTCATTTCTCCACTGTCAGAGCAGGTCTCATTTTTGTGTTGCTGCGCTTCAGGGCCGAGGAAAGCGCTGCAAAAAGTTCCTGGAAAGTGGCCTTCCGCATTCAAAAGTTCTGTAGCCACTGCTTGTCATCCCAGAGCTGCATAATGATGTGATCCCACCAGTCAGTGCTTGTTTCCCGGGACCAGAAATGGCACTCCACCTTCTTCAGCTGCTGCACAACTGCCAGCAGCAACCGGGAATTGTTTTGTTCTATGCCTTGCAGCAGGGCTGCTTGCATGACATTGCAGTGTTCTGTCCGGCGGCTACTGTCTTGGCTCTGGAAATACTGCAGGATAAGGTGCCAGGTGTTTGTAATGCTCACTGCAAGAGTGCACAGCTGAGCAGGGTCCATGCCTCTCGGGCTATGGCGGACACTCAGCTAAGCCAGGCTTTCGAAAAAAAAGCATGAGAAAGTAGGGGTTGTTTGCCATTGATAGCATGGGAAGGAGGGAGAAAACGGCATCATGGGAGGCCAAAGCCATGTTTCCATTCCCCCTGCGACAATGTTGTTGTCCCAAGAGGCATTGCACGCCCTTCCCTAAGCCCCCTGAGGCTAGTTGCACTGTGGGATAGCTACCCACGGTGCACTGCCCTGTGTATCGATGCAAGCATTGCTAGTGAAGGCGCACTCCACCGACACATGAGCATCATGTGGACACGCGCGACTGACTTAATTACTGTGGCGGCTGGATGTCGAATTACATTAAGTCGACTTTACTTTGTAGTGTAGATATGCCAATAGAAAAGCAAGTGCTTGCTTGCATTTTTGTGCAAGTGATTTGGCTGCTTGAAATAGCCTCATTATGGTTACGTATAGCAGCATTTTTGAAAACTGTATCTTGGTCACTGCTACAGAAAAATGTTTTCAATACTGTTGGAGGCTTTTAAACACATTACTGCTTTATTTGTCATTTGGTCTCATCAAATATCCAGTGCCTTCTGAAACTTCACTATTTGGCTATTTGTACCATTCAACGTTTTTTCCTCATTAGCTCACTGTTCAATTAAAAAGCCTGGGAATTCAATAACAACATCATGGATTAGATATCCTTTTCTAACACTCCTTGCTGATACTGACCCTTTCAAATGTGATGTTCTTAGTAAAGCCCTTGAATGTCACTATCAATAGTCCAAGAAGTCTTAGGGTGGTTTGTAATTTTGAATATGAACTTCATGAAGGGGGTGAGTGAAATCCACTCCCTCAGCATTTTCAAAGACTTTCATGGAAATCGTTAATGGAGCTCATGTCTAAATCCCATGAAATGCCTCAAAAAAATGTTGGGAAAAGTTCATATTGTATTTGCAACCGAATAGATGGTGCTCCAGGGACTAAAACTGATGCACAATGTAAAAAGTTACAAAGCCAAGTCTGGGGAAGACTTCTGAAAATAGTAGTGGACTGTTTCATAATCTGAGAATTTTTGAAGGGTTTGGGTTAATTTGAGAGGAAGGGGTGAATTATTAGTGAGGTGTCTGAAAGGCCTAGTCTCTGTAACACTGAGGCAGTCTAGAAGTGATCTTAGAAGTCACCTGGGTGACTCACTAGAGTGCAATTATGTTTACTTTTGAGTTGGAGTATTCTAGAATGGGAATTGTCCACGGAGAGGAAAATCTGTTTGCCAAATTGTTGTGGTTTGGACTTGAAAAAGAGGGGTCAGAAGTCTGCTCACAGTAAGCTCTATAGGGAAGTGACTTAGGGTCCGACATAGCTTCTGCAGAGACCTAGTGGAGCTACACTGGAGTAGATGTCACTCAAAAGTGTGTTGGCACAGTAATTGCTGGAGTCCAAATACACTGTTTAGTGTTGGTCAGAAGAAGTGAATTTAAGTCCTTAGTGTATGTTTGTTTAATGTTAGGGGTAAAATATTGATCTTGTCTTTGTACATTTGTATGGTGCAAAATTTTAAATGTTTTATTCATATTTGCCACACTACTGTAGTTAAATGATTGTGTTGTTAAAAAGGGAAAGATGAAGAAGTGTATACACAACCTCTCTTTGTTCAGCTTTCCAGGTATACTAAGCTACAAGGAAAAGATACAGGAAGGAATCAGCAAGAGATACATTGTCCTGAGGGGATAACAAAAAAATGCTGGTGGGAAATAAAAATGAATTAAAACCCCTCCAAATATCTAATGTGAACCAACCATGTATTTCTGGGAGACGTGTGTCAAGCGTATTCAGACAGGCGACAATATGTAGAAGGAAAGGACTAATGAGTCTATCCCTGTGCAGGTTCAGGTCTTAACAGCTGCTGTGTAATCAGAGTCCAAAACCGTGACAAAGGCTGCAATGAAATCTTGTTATGGTGGGTGACTACATGGTTATCCTTCAGGCAATACAAATATTTTGCAGTATATGTGCCATCATTTTAATGGGTTTGCACCATTTGGGTGATGGGTCCCCAATAGTAAAACTCTTCATTCCTCTTAGAGGATGTCCTGGCCACAAAAGTCCACAGTGTAGGACATTTTTTAACCTACAAGTCTGGACTATTGTAATTCACTATACCTGGGTCTAGACAAAAAAAACTACGGAAAAGATACAGTTGGAACACAATGTAATGTTCTGTCTCCTGTGCATGACAAGCTAAAGAGAGCATATTATACCTGTTAGTCTATAAGGTGCCACAGGACCTTTTGTCACTATTATACCTTCCTGACCAACTTGTATTGTTTCCTTGTTCACTACTGGATCCAATTCTAGCTTCTGGTACTGATTTACAAAGTCCATAGTGGGATAAGACTACAGTGATATAGTCTCGAGGACTACCTCTCCTTCTAGTACTTGCTGTGACACTTACAGTCTGGTATGATTCTGCAGTCAGAACCCCAGAGAAAGTCTCCAAGGAAAAGTCACAGGAAAGGTCTTTTCAATATGGGCCAAAGACACTTGACCACACTCCCAGAGGACATCAAGCAGAGTGCTGTCTTTATCATCTTTAGATCACCCTGCACTGTCCACTTCTATAATAAAGCATTTCCCAATGAAGCAAAGCAAAAGAAAAACCTAATAGGGTGTTTTGAAGCAGAAGCCACTGATTCAACTCAAGTACAGGATGGAGAAGTGTCTGTTCTTTCTGGACAGATCGTGTGGTTTTTCTGTAACCCATATTTTATCATTGTGAAACATTTTAGACATGACAATAGAAAGAGAGCGTGAGGGAGAGAGATCTGAATTCACTTATTGAAATTATTTACTTGATTAAAACAAAACTGACCTGAGACAAATACTTTCTTAAAATATTTACAACAAACAGTGGCCTTATTATTCTGGAAGGAATGGTCAGCTAACATCCCACATTTTTGGCAGAAGGAGAAAGCTTGCCCAATTCCAACTGATGATCACACCACACCTGTGTAGCAATAGTTGAACCTAAAACAATCTTTCAACTAGAGGAAAAACAAACCAAGTGCACTCGAATTTTCAAAGAAATATAACTCCTCCATGTAGCCCTAGGACAACATAGTCTGTTTGTTGGGAAGCATACTTAGTAGCTAGCTACAAATCTCTTCGCGGTGAGAGTGAATGATCGTCATGCATTTTGTTCTCTTTGTCTCAGTTGATAGTATCTGTAGTACTATTCAGAGATAGGAAATATGTGTCTGTCACTGTACCTATCTGAAAGTAGCAATACCCTCTAGCTGCAATACTCCACTTTATGGAGTTTTATTAGTATAATGAATGAAAGCCCAGTAACACATCCTCTAACGCTTCTAAATTTTGGATTTTAAAACCTATCGTTATTAACAATGAAAAATAACTAGCAGCTTGTTTTATGTACACTTTGTTGAAAGGATCCACATATTTTTAAGGAGGCTTTAATCTATGGTAATTTGTCATCAAACCCTCAGCATGAATGTAATATAATCCATACAAATGCAAAATGTTCTGCTGGAAATTTGTAAACATAATGCAATCATGTGTGTTGCATTTGTGACTCCTGAGTAGCTAGCAGCAGCTGTATAAACTTTTACTCTAACCCAGAAGATATACAGTGTGAACAAGTAAATGTGTATTGTTAATTACATGTGATGATTTCATTTGCCACCATATATGTTAATAAAAGAACTGAAATGTTCTTTTGGTTGGTCGTTATTTTAAACATTTGATCCCAAAAGACACAATGTTTTATAAAAGGCACCAGTTACTTTGCCAAATATCCTTTCCTAGTACCAAGTGCACATGTGTATACATACACACACAAACACACACACACACAGAGCTATGTACAGACACCAAAAAGTACTTTATATACTTTCAAGGACTTATATTTTTAATAAAACTAATGCATTATGGGTGCTGTAGCTGCATGCCTTATATTAACAATGGGCCAGATCCAAAGCCTCTCGAAGTCAGTGGTAAGCCTCCTACTCAGGCCCCATGGAAGTTTGGTCTGTAAAATGACTGTCTGAGTAGTCCCTGTATTTAATTTGTTAATCTATTAACATAAACCCATTGTTTTATTAATTGAAGTAGATATACAGCATACTGTTTTTATTATAATTGTTGAGAGGAGACTGGGAAATCCACCTATGAAGTCAAAAAGGTAAAAGGCTATTTGCAAAATTCTGAACCACACCATAAGGAGGGGAAAAAATGTATCTCCTTATGTTCTTAAAGCCCCTGGAAATGTCAGAGTGAGATAATCTCAAGACCTCCTCTTTCAACTTTATCTTGGTGCATAGGTATGCTCTGATGCCTTCTGCATTATAGGGCTTCCATCATTTCACCTTCGGGTGATAAATCCTTCTGTGGTAGCCTTTAGGCTGTGGAACATGTTCCTCTTAGACATCTGTCTTAGCTTTATCCCCGTCACATAAAAAAGACTGTTGGAACCACTTCATTATTAAGAGTTTTCTGTTGTATCCATATAAGTGCTCTCTTCACACTTTTGTATAGGAGATGCTGTGTTGGAAATTTAGTTTTTTGTTTGTTTTTATGCTTTTTTTTGGTTTATGTTCTTGCTATTGTTATATTTTAGCTGAACCAAATGCTTCAGCAGGGGGAATGGTGAGGAGAGAGGATACATAAATCAAATTATTTGCTATTTATTATTCTTTATTTGCAATGTGATTAGCACTCTTGATCCTCCAGCTTCCTGAATGCAGAGGGCTTCAGAATGTTCAGGGATCAATTGATTGACTGCCTAGGAAATGAGGATAACGGGGCCCCATTTTGCAAGATGTGCACCCATTGACTTCAGTGGGAATTCACAGGCAGTAACACAGTATGTTTAGGAACTGGCTCCTTACAATATGCCAAACATATTAGTTAAGCCAGGTTTACTTTATATTCCTTCAAAAATGAGTCACTTCTACTTTTATATTGGGTGCATGGTTGCCCTACCTATAAACTGATGGGTGCTTCCCTCTTTGCCCCAGTGAACTAGCCAAAAGCAACTGAAGAAAGTTGACTTCATCCATTTAGATAACTTGTCCTAGCAGAGAATGATCCTATATTGTACCTCTTTCCTTACAGCCTGCCCTTCCTGTACAAGACCTGTTCAAGCGTCTCGATCCTCGTCTAGCTGAATCTGAGCTTCCAGCTGTATTGCAGAGCAAGGACATTCCTGATAAACCTCATCATTTGAATATGTAAGATTAAAATTTCTCCTAGTGGCTAATTTAAGGTACCCCTGGGTTACAGATGGGTAGGCTGTTTTAGTCCCTACATTATTCTAACCCAATACCAGGATAAGTCTCCTCTACTACATTATTCATTGTCATATTTTTCAGTTCTACACACTTCCTTCAACCTAATCTGCATCTTTTTTACTTGTCTCTAAAAATATATTACATCTCTCATCTACCCAGAGAGGCAAATACTGTGCAACATTTGAACAGACGTCGATGAAATTTACTTATTTTTTTCCTCAGGTCTCCTTGAAGATTCAAGCAGCTTTATCTTTTTCCTCTATCTCCTCCTAAGGAATAATTGTGTTTAGACACACTGAAATATATGCTTTCATTGTATACTGTACACCTGGTTATATCATCCTTAAGCCACATCAGTGTGACTTATGATATAGAAAGGCTTAAGAAATCAGAGAGCCACTCAAAAAACATAATTTGAAAACAATTATTACTCATTGGACCAGTGGATCTGAAACAAAATGACATGCTAGCAATGTACCCAAGTAATTGGCACAAGACCTTTACAGATACGCCCCCAATGAGTTTCATAAGTTCACTCTGGCCAAATGTCACCATTTTAGTGTTTATAATGACTTTGTGGGTTTTGTCAGTCTTCCTTCCTCCTCTTTCTTAATGCTAGATAATAGAATTAACTTCCAGGTGCCTTATAACTGGGCTTTATTGGTTATAACTGCTGTTATTTTTGCTTATGGTTATTCTTGTTGAGTGATTATAATTCTGGGTTGACACGCATGCCTTCTCCTTGCTGCGCATCTGCATGCACATGTCACAAATACATTGTTTAGCCCACAGACAAGTTGCTATAGTGCTAAGGAATGCAGAACATTGTTGAGCCTATGTCTTGCTACTTCAGTTTGCTTCAACTTTATTTTCATTTTCTCATTCGCGGAATGTGTAGCCCAATTCAGAGCAAAATGCTAACAATTTAAAGCCAATTTTTCAGGTGCCATTGTGGTTTGCTGAATTTCCTGGAAGGAAATGAGTTTAAAATGGCCGATAGTTGGGTAGATTTCAGATTGTCAAACTTATTCTTCCACCAGCTTCTTACTCAGATTGTGCCTGATGAGTAATGTGAGTCAGGCTCTGGTTTTTATGAAAATATCCACATCTTAGCTCCCAGCCTACAAAAGGCCAGGAGTGATACAAAAAACAAATCTGTGGTACTTTTCACTTATTAGAGCTCTCCTTGCATCTTTCTTTACAATTTCTGATCCCTATTTCTGTGAGAATTGTTGCTGTGCTGTACTACTAAACGCCAGCCTTTGAATATTGCTGAATTGGCTTGAAGACCTTGTACATCTTTCTCTTTAAGTGAGGGATTGAGAAGGGTGGATTTGTACATCAGGCTAGGGGAGAGACTGTGCCAAACATTTGTGTTGCTGCACAAGGAAGTGAGAGGGTGGGAGACGTCTGTCTCTGTCTCCTTCTGCACCCTGTTCAGGCCCCAGGCACAGTGGAAGCCTGTGTGCTGAGACACCAAGGGAGCACAGGAACTCTGCAGGGCTAGCGGTCCTGATGAGGTAGTCTGGGCAAAGGTGGTAAGGAGGGACGCAGGCCATGACCTACAACTCCTCTGTACCAGCCAGCTCTGCTCACAAGCTGCACTCTCTTTACAGGTGGCACAGTAACCATAGTCCCCACTGCCTTTGAGAGCATTGCGCCTTTCTGAGATACAATGATCTTTTCCTCAGCTCTGAGCATCCAGGGGAGTAGGGCAGCTCCATACTATCCCTGACATCGGGCTGTAACTTAATGCCAAAGTTTAACCTCCAAATGGAAAATTCAGGAGTTAAGTCTATGGCATGTCTCTGGACACAGAATGTATCTGAAAGACATTATATCACTGGCAGAGCTGGGGGAATTTGTCTGCTTAGGAGTATTCTGTGTGGAAAGGCTGAGGAAAAAGTCTGGGGAGGGGATGATTAAAGGTACTTGTTTTTGTTTTGGTCACTAGCTGGTGGGCGAAAGAGGCTTTTTTAAAAATTAACATGGTTATCGGGTAATAGCTATATAAATATAACAGATGCACAAGCGGAATTGTGAATACCAAGCCATCGTCACGTGACTCATAACATATTGTCACATGCTCGCTATAACATCTTACCAGAGCACATAGGAGATTGGTAGTTCTAAAGTTAGCTGTTCATCTTAGCTACATAACTGTGAGTTTCTGTATGTAGTGTTCATGTGCTCTTACATTTACACCTAAAAAATTCCAAAAACTAATATTATTACATTGCAAAAGTTTAAAATAGCATAGTAAGAATTCACTGATAGCTGGCTGCCTGGCCAATATACAAACAGAGCAAAGAGTCTGCCAGTTACAGTTACAACCATTAGCAAAGAATAAAAAGAAGGAAAGGTTTCTCCTTATGCCCGTTCAGGGCCCCTCTTGCATCCTGTCCACCTCAGCTGTGTTACTGGCCAAGTAGTCCTACTGCTCCTTGCTCATCCACTCCCTGCTTATACCCGCACTCACCCTACCTACTCCCCCAGCTCTCGCTCTGCTCAGGACCTGGCAAACTTCTTCAAAGGCAAAATTGACAATTTGCAGCAGGAGCTCTCCACCTGCACTTCCCCTCCCACTCACTTTATTCTGTCCTCCTTTTCCTGGTTCCTAATGCTATTTCTCAGCTGTCTGCTTTCCTCCTCCAATTCCTTCATCTGTTTTCATGAACCCATCCCCATCGGCATCCAAACCTCCTTAGCTCTTTTGCTCTTCCCCTCTCTGTCCTTCATCTACTGTTCTCTCTCTTCTGGGTACTTTCCCTCCACATTCAAGCATACCATTGTTTCCCCTATTCTAAAGAAACTTTATAAGGTGCCACAGGAATCTAGAGAGACTAACAGATGTATTGGAGCATAAGCTTTCGTGGGTGAATACCCACTTCGTTGGATGCATGCAGTGGAAATGTCCAGAGGCAGGTATAAATATGCAGGGAAGAGTCGGGCTGGAGATAATGAGGTTAGTTCAATCAGGGAGGATGAGGCCCTCTTCTAGCAGTTCAGGTGTGAACACCAAGAGAGGAGAAACTGCTTTTGTAGTTGGCTAGCCATTCATAGTCTTTGTTTAATCCTGAGCTGTTGGTGTCAAATTTGCAAATGAACTGAAGCTTTACAGTTTCTCTTTGAAATTTGGTCCTGAAGTTTTTTTGCTGCAGGATGGCTACCTTTAAATCTGCTATTGTGTGTCCAGGGAGATTGAAGTGTTCTCCTACAGGTTTTTGTATATTGCCATTGCTAATATCTGATTTGTGTCCATTTATCCTTTTGTGTAAGGACTGTCCAGTTTGGCCGATGTACATTACAACATGTATATTACATTGGTGGACATGCAGGTGAATGAACCGGTGATGGTGTGGCTGATCTGGTTAGGTCCTGTGATGGTGTCCCTGGTGTAGATATGTGGGCAGAGTTGGCATTGAGGTTTGTTGCATAGATTGGTTCCTGAGTTAGAGTTACTATGGTGCAATGTATAGTTGCTGGTGAGAATATGCTTCAGGTTGGCGGGTTGTCTGTGGGCGAGGACTGGCCTGCCTCCCAAGGCCTGTGAAAGTGAGAGATCGTTGTCCCGGATGGGTTGTAGATCACTGATGATCTGTTGGAGAGGTTTTAGCTGAGGACTGTAAATGATGGCCAATGGAGTTCTGTTGGTTTCTTTCTTCGGCTTGTCTTGCAGCAGCAGGCTTCTGGGTACACGTCTGGCCCTGTTGATCTGTTTCCTTATTTCCTCATGCGGGTATTGTAGTTTTGAGAATGCTTGGTGAAGATCTTGTAGGTGTTGGTCTCTGTCTGAGGGGTTGGAGCAAATACAGTTGTACCTCAGCGCTTGGCTGTAGACAATGGAATGTGTGGTGTGTCCGGGATGGAAGCTGGAGGCATGTAGGTAGGCATAGCGGTCGGTGGGTTTTCGGTATCGGGTAGTGTTAATGTGACCATCCCTTATTTGCACCATGGTGTCTAGGAACTGGACCTCCCGTGGAGACTGGTCCACGCTGAGGTTGATGGTGGGGTGGAAGCTGTTGAAATCGTGGTGGAATTCTTCCAGAGTTTCCTTCCCATGGGTCCAGATGATGAAGATGTCATCAATGTGGCGTAGGTAGAGAAAGGGCGTGAGTGGACGAGAGTTGAGGAAGCATTGTTCCAGGTCAGCCATAAAAATGTTGGCATATTGTGGGGCCATGTGGGTGCCCATAGCGGTGCCACTGGTCTGGAGGTAAATATTGTCATAAATTTGAAATAATTTGGCCTCATCCTCCCTGATTGAACTAACCTCGTTATCTCTAGCCTGACTCTTCCCTGCATATTTATACCTGCCTCTGAACATTTCCACTGCTTGCATCCAACTAAGTGGGTATTCACCCACGAAAGCTTATGCTCCAATACATCTGTTAGTCTATAAGGTGCCACAGGACTCTTTGTCACTTCTACAGATCCAGACTAACACGCCTATCCCTCTGATACTTTCTCTAGATTGCTTCTCTTTCGCTCTTCTGCTCGCTCATCTTGTCTCCCGCCTTCCCTCCATCTCTATGCTTCACGAACATGCCATCCATTCCCAATTCCTTGACATTTTCTCCTCTAACTTTCTCCTGGCCCCTCTCCAAA
Organism: Macrochelys suwanniensis; assembly: GCA_033296515.1. Classification (NCBI taxonomy): domain Eukaryota; kingdom Metazoa; phylum Chordata; order Testudines; family Chelydridae; genus Macrochelys; species Macrochelys suwanniensis. The sequence continues at coordinate 21,858,101 of CM065787.1, read as the reverse complement.
CTGGCTTCTGCCTCCCCATTCTACTAAAACTGCCCTCACTATAGCTACTGATCATCTCTTCCTGACTAAGTCCAGGGGCCATGTCTCCACTTTCATTTTTGATCTCTCTGATGCCTCCAACACTGTGGACTTCCTCTCCTCCTCCTGGTCTTCTCCTTCTTCTTCTTCCAGGACACTACCTTTCCTGGTGCTTGTCCTACCTCATGCAAATCCTCCTTTTTTGCTTTTGGTGTTTATTCCTCCTTTTCTCTTTCTCTTTCTTTGGGGACCTCTCATTTTATTTTTCTACACTTGCCTCCTGGGTCAACTTATCCATTCTCATGACTCTAGTTACTACCAGGTTGACAACTTTCACATGTACCTCTCTAACTCGTATCTCTCCTCTGCTATTGAGGCATGCATTGTGGGATGGATGACTGGAAGTTCCTTCACATTAACAAGTTAAAAAACCAAACATCTCATCTTTCCTTCTTAATCCTTTTTCATCTGATATTTCTTCATATCAGATGTTAACATCATTTTCCATATCATCTAAGCTTGTAAACCTGAGGTCATCTTCCTTTTGTCTTCACATCCAGGTTTTCATGTCCTGTTGCTATACTTCAGTAACCCCTTCCTCTCTATCCCTACCACTAAAACTCTCATCCATGACTTGCTTATTTCTTGCCTTAACTATCTGTATCTTCCTCCTCTCTGAACTCCCTTCTCCATCACTCACCTCTAAAATCCATTCAACCTATTGCTGCCAAAACCTTCTTCCTTGGCCACATTTCTTAATGGGGAAAACATTTTTGTTATGGAAAAATTACTCCAATCTCTGGGGTGAAGTCCTTCAGAAAGCCATTTTTCAGTAGGCTGCTTTCTCAAGGACTTGACTCTCCAATTCCAGAGCGCTCTGTTACTCTTTCTGCTGTGAAGGGGATATAGCTGATGGGCCAGATTTTCAAATAAGTTAGGTAGACAGGAATGTGATAAAATGTGTGCCTACTTTGCATGTGAGGTTACTGTGAATGCATGTGCAGTTACTTGAGGTCTATGTGAGGTCACTATAATTGCATGCAAATTAGGCATGTAACTGGACATATATTGCACACAAGCCATTGCCTAGTTTATTTGAACTGTACTGGGGTTATTAACAGAACTCACTTCCTGTCCGCACTCCTGCCAAGCCATAGAGTTCTATAATAGTAAGACCTAGTTACAGGTCTAGAATACAGGTAGTATTCTAGAGTAACACCGGGTGCTTCCTAGATGTGCTCTGATGTCCGGTAATGATCGCTGTATAAAGCAATAAATGATGTGTGCAGATAACAGAATTCCCCTGGCCGTTGATATATTCAGACAAGTATTATCAAATGGTGTTATGACACTTATTTCAATAGAAATGTACAGAACATTTTTTTCAGACTATGCAAACTGAGCAAAAATGAGCAAACTGGGGCAAAAAGGTACATTACAATGCAGTTGTGCTACTTGCCCTGGCCTTGGTATAGGGATCACAGTTTAAGTAAGTTCATAGCCATGCCCCCATAATATCAGTGGTACCAAATTGTAAGACTGTGATATGGTGCTTCTTTGAGATAAGAGGAATTGGGAATCATTCTCATTGTACATGTCATGCTATGGAAAGAGAAGGGACGTCAGTACATCAGTGATTCTGTTTGAGGTCTGGGAACAAATGATGCTAATGTATCGATCATTATTGGCCTCAGATATGACTGTGTCTCAAACTGGTGACTTCATTTTCTCTCATCTGCTTCTCTCTCCTGGTGCCTGTGCCACTCCTTCTCCTGCCTTCTCCCACTCTTTTGTCTTTTTTTCTCCTTTTCATGATGACTTCCTGCTGGTCCAGAAGAGTGTTCATACAAGTCTCTCTATCCATCTGGGATTGCATGGAGTGAAGAATGGTTTCTGCCTTGCTTTTCTGCATGTCCCAGGTTAACCAATGCCTATGAAGCTTTGGCAGGCCTTTTCTTTGATCTAGCCATGGGAACTGTCCTGGGAAATAATAGCTACGTTACTGACACTGGCCTGCCCTAATGGTTGGCTTTCCATGAACAAAACCAGAGAAATATTGGGAGTTATTCACTATGAGAATGTTGTCTCCACAACATGAAGATGTTGGGTTACTTGCCGTATGGGCTGTTGTTCCCCTACTCATACCTGGGACCATGGCTCTTATTTTGTTTTAAATGCAGTGCTCAGAAGATTAACATTTTCATGGTCATTCAAAGCAAGCATCCAATATGGATTCTCAAACCAGGGATAGGTTGTCTGCCAGTTGCCAGAAACCTTGTTTGACTCCTTCGCCTTTACCTTATTGAAACTTGATAGAGCTCAGTACTTTTTCCTGGCACTGCACAGCAATCTGCTGGATTCTGCTCTCCACAAGGCAATTGCAGATGGGCCAATACACTATCTGATTATGATATGCAGAATTGAGATCAACCTGAATACTGTCCTCATTCCAGACAACAAACAAGGTCTCGTTCTCCCCTTCAGAGCAGTAGGTACATCTTGGCTTTTCTAGTGTGGGGAAGTAGTAGATGCAATTGCTTTGCAGCTCACATCATTCAGGGATATAAACTCTGGTGTGAGCAAAGCACAGCAAAGGCAAATGTGGGAATTTTAAACCAGTCCTTGTCTCGTGGGAAAGAAAAAGGGCCTTTGGGATAGCTTGAACATTGGAGACAGAGTCCACTGATGTTAGGTACCCAGAGTGACACCCTCATCATATGGGAAAATGCACTGTGGGATATCTATCCATTCAGAGTTATGGGTGAAAGGAGGATTAGCGTTACCCATTACAGTGACATGATTAGAGATTGCATGGTCTGCACAGGAAAATACCCACATATCTAATGGGCTACAGAACCTAAACTGTGTGCAGAGTTGATGCATAGTTAAGATTCATCAGTTATTAACTATGTGTTGTATGGGCTATCATTTTAGTCAACTGTGCTTGTAACCATTTAGAGGTATGGTAAAAAAAATTGCTTTGTGTACAGAGCCTCTCTTTTCTAAGAGCCATGTTACTCTTCCTCCTAGCCTCCTCCACCCCCGCTTACACAAACCTGGACATTAGAAAGTACTTTTTGGCATGCTGAGCAACATGCTGCTTTGATTAAAATCAAAAGTAAAAAAGAAAAATGGTCAGGAGGGGTATTCACAGAGCAGAGAAAACTTTCAAATGAGTTGGCTCTTTGAGCACATTGCAAACCCACAAGTTTGAGAGAGTTACTTGGGGCACATACTTTCATCCCTAGTATAAACTAGAGGATGACATTGCTGCTCTAATGTAATAGAAATAGAAAACAGCTTTGTGCTAAGAAACAACTTGGGAAAAGGTGAATTTCAAGTTCAAGGAGCATCAGGGACAAAAAAAACCCCATACTTTTGAGAAAAGTGTTCAGAATTGTTTCCAGTGTTCTTCAAAATGAATAGACAAAGTTTTAGCATCAGACTTTCTTCTAACTAATGTCACACAGTGGAGCATTTAAAGCTATGAACAGGAGTACATTTGTGTCTTGTTCTAAAATATTATCAGATGTCAAATCACTAATAGTTGAAAGTGAAATATTTGTTTGGTATGCTCGTTTGAATAAAGAATAACTTATAATTAAGAATAAGTAGGTATTTTAAAGGAGAAAATGTGTGAATGCATATTTGTTTGGTTGTTTTGTTAATGTTTGAAATACAAATGAAAACATCATTTACATTTCTTATGCAGCTTTCATTATTAAATGAAAGGATTTAGCAAAGCCAAAATGATACATTTAAAATCTCTTCAGAGGCTTTCTAGCTTTCAGGTCATGTTTAGTCTAAAGTTATTCTCTGTATAAAACATTAATTTTATTTCCACTCCCTGTTGTGTTCGATGGATGCAAACTTTGAAAAAATAAAGTAAAATCTTTGTAGACAGATGGTAACCATAAACAGTAACTTCAGTGCAACTTTA